>WEDG01000579.1:0-85057 GCA_017591395.1 Schistocephalus solidus
ATTTAAACCAACCGCCTTCGACCTTGACCTTGACTTACTGTCTGTTTCCTTCCCAAAATCACAACTAATAGATTTCGAAAAGGGTCTTCCTGGTATTTGAGGCAGCTCCCTTGATATTATATTGGTCTCTAAAAATATTTCCATCATCCTACGCAGAGTCAATCTTTGCATTCACTTTTTCGTCCCCTCCTTTTAAACTTACATCGCCAACTCTTGACAACCTTGATACTTTCCGATTTTGCAACCCTGACTATAGTCTCCAGGTTCTGTTGATGATCGAGGTGGGTTCTGATGGTTTCGCCTCTTTTGTGGTGGACTATGCAGTCAGCAAGGTCGTATCTCGATGATGATCTCGTGACCTCTACTGTCCTCTCTTCGCTCTGACTGCTTTATTATCTCTCACCCGACAACGAGCGCTCCGAACCTTCATACGTTGTCAGCAACATCAAAATACTCTCACATAGCATTTACCTATTAATTTTTTAGTGAAGCAGTTTTTTTATCCTAGTTTTTTTAAATTGACGGCTCGCCAAACTCCACCTCCGATTTAACCCTAGGAGTTTTTTTTACTGCTTCGTTTCCAGTTCATCGTATATGCCAAAGATTGTTGACTTTTGTTTTAAAAATGGGAAGTCATTCTGAATCGAACATGTTTACCATACTACTCATTTCTGCTCTTCATATGGATGCTCACATAGTGCAGCAATTATCCACTTTGTATTTATTTAAACCACGATGCTAAGTTTGTAATGATGGGGCCCTCTGGGCCTTTTATATACAATTTATTTATTTATATCTTTGCGCTACCGAAAATGCGGACGATTTTCTCATCTTCATAGATTATCTGTTATCCAAACATGGGAAACCAGTATCAAATTGACAATAAAGTATGACAGAATAGCGCAAGAAAGATTGAAAGAAGGAAGTGAGTGAGCAACCGACCGGAACGGAGGACAGCACTAGCCGCTCGGGAACTGGCGCACTAGAAGGTTGACATTACTGCTCCCAGCGAGACCCGATTCTCTGAACAGCGTCCGCTGGAGGAGGTGGGTGCCGGCTGCACCTTCTTCTGGAGCGGCCGGCCAAGGCAGAGCGATGCGACGCTGGTGTAGCCTTTGCCATCCGGAATGACATCGTGGGACGCTTGCCCTGCCTGCCGCAAAGTAGCAATGATCACCTGATGAGCCTCCACCTGCCACTTCGGGGAGACAAGTTCGCCACCATCACCAGCGCCTACGCTCCCCCAATGACGAGCTCTGATGCGGCGTAGGACAAATTATACGACCTCCAAGCCCTGTTTGCGAATGTGCCGAAGGCGGAGAAGTTAATTGTCCTTGGTGACTTTAACGCTGGCTTTGGGACAGACCGTGCCTCATGGAGAGGAGTGTTGTGTTCCCATGGTCTCGGTAGCCATAATGATAACGGATTCCTTCTTCTGCGAGCGTGTGCGGAACACCTTCTTCTGCTGACCATCACCTTCTTCCACCTCCCGATGCGGCCAAAGGTGACCTGGGTACACCCCGGTCGAGGTACTGGTTAATTTTGGACTATGTTCTCGTCCGAAGGCGAGATAAACAGGACTTGCTGGTGAAAAAGGCGATCTCCGGTGCCGACGGATGGACGGATCACCGCCTCTTCATCTCCAAGATGAGACTTCGTCTGCACCCACACAGAAGACCCCAAGGTAAGCGACCATATGTTAAGTTGAATACTGTTTTGTTGAATATGCCTGTTCACCATCTCCATTTCAGCAACGAACTGGCCAACCGACTAGGCAACCTCCCAGTCGCTGACGCGGACAAAAGTGTGGAGAACCATTGATGTCAGCTTAAGGACACCATTCAATCCACCGTCCAGGATGTCCTTGGCCGCGCACGCTGTCAGCACCAAGATTGGTTCAATGACAACGACGCAGCCATAAATGCTCTGCTCATCGAGAAGAACAATTAGCACAAAGTCTACGTCGATCGCACTACCGCTACAAGCAAGACAGCTTTCTACCGAAGTCTCCGCCTTGAAAAGCAACGGCTGCGGTAGATGCAGGATACCTCAATGACGCGCAAAGCTGAGGAAATCCAACGGTACGTGAACCAAAAACGAATGGAAGAACTTCTTGGCCGCCATCAAGGTTGTCTACGGACCTCCGCATTAAAGGCGCCACCCCTCTTCTCAGTGAAGGCGCGAATCCTGATGCGATGAACAGAACATTTCCAAAGCGTCCTCAGCCAGCCCTCCACCATCTTTGACGCGATCCTTGCTGAGAGGTACAAGTATGGAAGACCCAACTGTGTGCATTCATCGCCCTGATCTATAAAGGAGGTTCACGACTGGACTGTGAAAAGTACTGCCCTGTCAGTTTAACTTGCATAGCGTGTAAAATAATGGAGCGTTTTATTAAGAGGCACTTAATGCGCTATCTGGAAAACAACCAAATCCTATGTGATGTCCAACACGGCTTCCGTCCAGGACGCTCCTGTCTCACAAGTGCCCTTCAGTCGCACGAGAAATGGATAAAGGCAGCAGATAAAGGTCATCCAGCAGATGTTGTATTTTTTGACTTCAAGAAGGCCTTTGATAGTGTACCACACGGTTTTTTTTTACAGAAAAATTGGAACGTCAAAATTCGGGAAAAACTTTTCAATTGGATCAAGAATTTATTGTCTTTCGGAGTACAGAGAGTTGTTGTTGGAAACTCTAGCTCGGAATGGGCAAAAGTAGAGAGTGGTGTTCCACAGGGTTCTGGTTTGGGCCCTCTACTCTTCTTAATCTTCGTTAACGACTGCCTCAATGACCTATATTGTGAAGCTGTCATGTTCGCAGATGACATAAAAATATGGACTAAAGTCAGCTGCGCTGATGACGCAAAAGGGTAACAGTCGAATATCGACAAACTAAGTGCCTGGTCGGCTAGGTGGCTGCTTAAGTTTAATGTATCCAAGTGTGTGATCCTACACATAAGCGCCGGTCGAAAAGTATCTCTAAAACACTAGTACTTTATTAATGGCACTGCATTAAAAGAGGTAGAAACACACAAAGATTTGGGCATGTGGACAACTAAATATTTGATGCTCTCAGTACACGGTAAGAAAGCAGTACAGAAGGCAACATGTGCACTGCATTGGATCAGACGTGCGTTTAAAATATTCCCCACTGATCTCTTCGGAAAAGTTTATAGCACCTTCATGGAACCGCACTTAGATTACGGAATACCAGCCTGGATACCGTGGATGAAGAAAGATGTTGACCTCCTCGAACAGGTGCAACGGAGAGCAACAAAGATGGTCGACAATTTTAAGACTTTACCGTACCAAGACAGATTGAAAAAGCTTGACTTATTTCCTCTTTCCTCCAGGCACTTACGGTGTAGCCTGCTCTGGACATTCCGGATTATCCGGAGCCATGATTCCTCCGTGAGATCGGAGGATTTTTTTGAGTTTGCCTGCACAACTCATCTGCGTGGTCATCCTTACAAGGTCAATAGCGAACGCATGCGATTGAACCACAGAAAGTATTTTTCAGATAACGAGTAGTACGAGCTTGGAACTCGTTACCAAGTGAGACGGTTACCTCTGACAGCATTCCTGATTTTAAAAGAAGGCTTGAGGACATAATATTTGACAAAAGACGACTGTCGCACCATGATTACTTAAAACCCGCCTTTTAAAATCTTTCGGTTTCTACTTTGCTTCCACAATATTTCGCCTAAAGCTCTGAACACGCATTTGAAGTTATGTTATGCTTTGACTCAAACATTTTTAAATGTACAAATTTTTTTATATTGACTGTACACACGGAATGATAGTTTTATATCAAAAGGGTCATCAAGGGCAATGCCTGTAACCCTTCAAAATATACAAAATACAACTGAGGAACCGGCTCACTGTGCTGTTCCAGGAAATGTGGCTTAAAGGGCAGTTCCCTAAGGATTTAAAAAACGCAACCAATGTCCACCTGTACAAGAAGAAAGGGAACCGCCAACTCTGCGAAAACCACCGAGGAATCTCGTTGCTGAAAGACAATCACCCGCATTCTCCTCAATCACCTGAACGCTCACATGGAGCAAGGACTGCTCCCGGAAAGCCAATTTGACTTCCGACGACACCAAGGAACAATCGACATGATCTTCACGCCCGCGCTTGACAGACAGAAGGAATCTTGCGCACTCAGCAAGCCAATTTCTGCAAAATCTGTTGCTCAACTGTTCCGCCATAGATCCTCCTCTAAACGAGGATATTAAATTCCTCCATTACGAAAGGAAAATAAGAACTTCGTCTAGTGTATTTTTGCAAATAATCTTACGATGAAATCTGAACCAGTTCCGACGTTTCATCAATCTCATTAAATGTTAACAGCAGCATTGATTTTTCCTTAGAATTTCTTCGAAAGAAATAAGTCTAAAAAACTCGCACACTTCATGGACTGATGGTATTCCAAACTAAATTACCAAGAGAGTGCCGAGCTTCCCCATATTACTTTAGCCAACTATTCTCAGTTTATCTTTTAAACGGAATATTTCCTGACTCATGGAAGGCATCAAGTCGGGATCTCGTTCGGCCGTTAATAATTATCGAGGTGTTCACGAAACCCAGGCCCCAAAAAATCGTCGTGAGAAAAATTATTTTAATCAATTTCTCGACTTTTGCCTAGAAAATAAGCTTTTAAGTGACTCGAAATATGGTTTTCTAGCTGGAAGATCACGCGAAGTATGTAACATAGATTTCATAACCACGTCACTTCCCTTTGTAATAAGCAGCAGTTAGTGGTTGTGATCTACTTAATCCTGAGCAAAGCTTTTGACAAGGTACCACGCAGACGTCTTTTGGTGAAACTGCAAGCCCTCGGCTTCCGTCTTCTTCTCCTTGACTTCATTGGATCCTCCTTGTCTAACCGCAGCCAGAAGGTCTCAGTATGTAAAAGCTACTCGACGCCTCAGCCGATCTCGAGTGGCATTTTTCAAGGCAGGGTTCTAGGTCCCCTCATCTTCATTCTGTGCATTAACGAAATTTCGACTATGCTCAAAAATTCACTAACTTTCGTTTACTCTGATGATCTCAACTGCATTCACTCATTTTCGGGCTCTAACTTTCTTCCACAATGTTTCGCCTATGGCTGTGAAAACGCATTTGAAGTTATGTTATGCTTTGACTCAAACATTTTTAAATGTACACCATTTTATATTGACTGTACACATGCAATGATAACTTTACATTAATAGGGTCATCAAGGCAATGCCTGTAACCCTTCAAAATATAAATATATAAAAACTACAAGTGCTCCCTTCCTAGACAGGAGTTTGGGTAAAAAAATCCGAACGGAAGCAGAAGATTTAAATTGAGTGAATTATGCACGTAGCAACGGTAGTGTTGTGGGCCACGTGGGTGGCTGCAGCTGCCAGGAATGTGCTAGGTTGAGAGGGCGGCTGGTAAAAACTAATCGTTGGGTTAATGAGTTGCACGGTAACGGCAAATCCTTATGCCATGGTGGTTTTTTTGATTTGCATGAAAAGATACCGCTGGCAGTATAAGTAAAATAACCCATATTGGGAAGGAGGTCCAGGTGCAGTGCTGGATTGGAAACGGAAAAATAGCCATAACTGCATGGGCTGGGAGTTGTTGATGACCTCCATCTTACTAAAAGAAAGTGTGTCAGTAACTCAGTTCTCCGTATCGCCGTCATATCAACTGACACAGGAAAAATTCAGTTAAAGTAATAGGAGGATACTAGTGACAATAGACGCCAGATACGTCTAGCAGTTGCATATTCAAGCATGTTGTGGTCAACAATATTGCAGCAGGCTTTATCAATAGAAGAGGCCCTGCCCGATACGACCTTCTGATCCGGTTCCGTAGGAGATAAGAAGTGGGACGCCAGTTTGGAGGATAGTTTTTATTGTACAGAACTATAGCAGAAGGCTTTGAAGGAAGTTGATTGCCGGACGAGGGCACGTCTAGCACCACGTCTGCAAAGCCCCAAGTCCATGGGACGGTGTGGTAATCACGGAACATCCAGCGAGGCCAGGTGTGAGTCAGCCTTGAAGATGATTGGCTGCTGTAATCAGCCAGGATTGTCCAGGCCGGGACGGCCACTGATGCGCATGGGCATGTAAAGGCGAGAGGTTCAGTGTTTAGCATGGGCTGGGGGTTGGGTCACTACAGCAGGGAAAATCTACTACAAGGAAAGAAGGGGCAGAGTTCAATGGGCTTCTAATTGCAACTCCACGCTGGAAAAAAACTGCCTCGTTAAGTATATGGAGGTGCAAAGTAGGTTTACTTTTGAGTTTCGTTTGAGAGTAGATAGAACTCCCACTTTGTGAATGCGAAGAAGTAAAAAAAGTGCTAACAGGGGTGCAAGCTCACATGCGAACCCCGGGGGACCGAAAGTTAATGGGAGCTCTGATATCTCACTCTCCATGATGAAATGCTGATTATTGTTCGAAGCAAATGAAATGGAGAATGTTTAAACCATGCGCGTCGGATTTGCAGCCTGAGTGGAGGGGACTGTGACTGGATACGTAATTTGTTAATGGTTTCCTAAATGCTCAGGGGTCTTTGATGGGTATCATGGAGATAGCGCGATCGATCCCAGTCCTCTTAGAGTCCAAGCGAGGAAATAAGAGTACGGCTGCGAAGATCATCAAAGCGCTTGGAGCTGCGACTGTGCTGACCGAAAAATACCAGCAGCCGTCGAAGGCTGAGAAATACGTGTTCATGGTCAACAGATCGCTTAGGGTCGTAATAAGATGACGGAAAGATTCATGAAGATCATCGTGTCATGGAGAGGGTGACAATACCGGTCGATTTATCACCAAATTAAAAACAGGTTATTGCAAAAATCTGAGTTGGAATTTTAGCAAACAAAGCATACATTATTTGACCTTAAAACCCTGAGGGACCCTTTTTAAAGTTCAGAAGCTGAGAGTTTGATAACGTCACAGGCAGTAATGACTGAATGCTTTCTGATATAATATTCTTATGCAATTTCAATTTGCATATTGATTTCTAATCAATGACCTAGAGTCCGGAGAAAGATTATTCTACAGGAATGCATAGTTAAATGCTGAAAAAGAGTGAACGTCAGACGTATAGCAAGGAGGTGGTGGAATTACCATCGAAGAATTACGCGTAGCCTAGGCCCTATCTATTGAGGTGAGAACATTTATACGTGGAAGAGTATGACTATAGGTAATGCGAAGCAGATAGCAGACGCCAGCTTCGAGCCTTCGAGCCTATAAAAAATTAAGGTTCACAAACTGAAATTTTTCAGTATATGAACTGCTGAACACAGCACGGGAAAAGAGTCTACCAGTAAATATTTTCTGAAAATTTTCCATTTTGCTGCGGTAACGGGCATTCATTAGACCAAAGAAGAGACATCAATATTCGAGGAAAGGTAGAAGAAACATTTTATAAAGTATACGTTTTATTTCAGGAAGATAATATTTTTGTGATATGAAGAGATGGACAGGTTTTTTTATTTGAGTTCCCGGAAGGACACGTTCATTTGAGAAAAATACATTGAATGTGAAATCGTGTACAGTTAAGTTATGAATAAAAGGTCAGCTTTTTGGCAATGAAAAATGACACAAATCAGTGTTGTCCAAAAAATAGAGTTAAAGTGCTGACAGGGAAAAATTAATATTCCTTGGGAATTTTTATGGAAAAGGCGTATGCTGAATGGGGTTTTTGGGATTCTAAAGAGTAAAAATACTGTCAATTCTGTGAGAGAAACATATGCGGAAGGTAGGATAGACATGCTGATGAGAGTGTTTGAGGGTTCAAAACGCTCATCCTCGTTGGAGAAATCATGTAACGATAGGGGCAACCTTTCAACACCGCAGGTGTGATCACAATGCGCATTGAATAGATATAAGCGTAATCGTCAAGGATGCTAGACTGTAGAAACATTCGCGGGCATCACCAGTATGCCTAGGGTAAAATGAGGAAAGGACCGTAGAGATCGTGAAGTTCGTGACGGAATGGCCGGATAAGTGACCATAATACTCCCATCGCTGAATTCTCAAACCACCCTCAGAGGAACTCAAAACGATCATCAACAGCCTGTGTAGGGTCAAAACTGGGGAGAAGGATATGACCAAAGCAGTATCGCCTTAAGGTGTTGGAAATGCTATGGTGGATGAAGTTGTAGCCGTTTGTAAAGCGTCAAGAAAGAGGAGAACCGCGAAAACTGAGGGAACCGTTTGCTTCGTCAATATTTCAAAATTAATTAATTAATTAATTATCTAATACCAATTTAAAGGCAAGGTCAAAAAATATATATAGAGTAGAGGGTCAAGCTGACAGTGAAAAAACTCCTTATCGTTGTTTCAGGTGTTTTCAGGATACGAAACTGCAGCTTATTGAGTATTTAAAGTTAAGGACAGGGAAGCGTTGACACAGGTGCCCGGTAAAGAACTTCTCGATTCAGTGTTATGGATCCAGTATTCTGCACCAGCAGGTATGTCGGCAAGCGGCTGCACACTGTCGACTAAGAAATAAACCGATTGAGGTCTGCAAAGCCAGCAATATTGCCCTCAGCATGAAGTCCGGCACTTGATTCAGAGTCCGTGAACGCAATCAGAACCGAAGAGAGCTTCAACAGAGTCAGCACCCAAACGTTTTGGAAGGTGTCCTGAATGTAGAAAACTAGTGACAGCTCTTGTAAAAAGGGATAGCTTTGCTGAATTTTAATACTTCTGGGTAGCTTATTCTAGATTGCTATAGCGTTTACCGAAAAAAACTGTCCGTATCTAACTGTGCGTGCCAAAGGAAGAAATAAAAATACATCTCGATGACTGGTGCGCCGAGAGTGGTCGAGGTGCCTAAGAGATGTAAGGGGGTTAAATGTACGACTTTTTAGTAGTTTAAACAGTAAAAATAGTTCCTTCTGTAATCTGCGAAGCCACAGCGGGTCAAGGCTTGTAAGCTTAAAGCGTTGTTGGTAGGACCGGCTTCGGTGTTCTGAATAGAAAACACTTTTTGTAAAGATAGTGCTGGACTTATTCTATCTTCTTTCGTTCACTAGCGTGCAGAAGGCTAAATAGAAACGAGCAGTATTCCAGACTAGGCCTGACATACATTTTATAGAGGCTGGTTCTAATGTTGACGGTTTTAAAATTTCTGAGAATAAACCCAGTAGTTTGGCGTGCTTTCGAGACAATCAGGGCGCAGTGCTCTGACAGATTAAGACTACTAGAATATGATATGCCCAGATCCTTTATAACTCCAGGCACATTAAGGTCGTGACCGTCTTTGCTCATGTGGGGCTGATGGTTGTCGCCAATAACCATAACGGAGCACTTATGCCAAGAAAGTATGAGGCGCCATGCGCGACACCACTGAGCGAAGGCCTGAAGATCCTTTTTAAAGAACTCAAGCACGATGTTGCGATCGACCGGTTTTAAATCGATAGGCAGCTTTTAAATCGTCAGCGTACATAAAGGGCCTACCATACGGAAATTAATCAGGAACATCGTTGACAAAGAGGCAAAATAGAAGCGGGCTGAGCATGCTGCCCTGAATAACTCCGCTCCTCACATGCGTGGGGTTGGAGATAACATCAGAAATTTTAACCCGTTGTGCGTGAGCATGCAAATAGGAGGATATTCAGTTCAGAAGCTTGTTACCTATGCCGAAGGAGGCAAGTTTTAGCAGTATGAGATCATGGTCAACACGATCAAAAGCCTTCGTGAAATCGAAGTAAATGGTGTAAATTGCAAAACCGCTGTCTCTAGATTGTATCACATGATCAAAGAAAGAGGGCTGGCAAGTGTCACAAGACCTTTTTTCGAGAAACCCATGCTGAGCCACATTAAGTAGGTTATTCTCTGTTAGGTGACGCATCATCTTGTCTTTGATCAAGATCTCTAAGATCTTCGAGACTGCTGGTAGTGTATTTATTGGCCTAAAGTCGTCAAATGGCGTAGGTTGGCCGTGTTTGGGTATTGGCAGTATGTGCGATTCCTTCCATAAAATAGGGCAAAATTCACTTTCAAGAGCAAGATTAAATATCTTATAAAGAAGGGACGGTAATATATCGTTTGCATCCGCCTTTAGAACACTGCCCGGTACGTCATCTGGTCCAGGACATTAAGATTGACGTAAACGCTGAATGGCAGCGGTCACGTCCCAGAGGGTAAAAGTTATGGTTTCGACGACGTTACCTGTCCAAACCCGGATGTTAGGAAAGGGAGCGACATTATGTTCACTAAACGTTTTAGACAGAAAATTATTGAAGCTATCAGCAGTCAACTTGGCGTCAGCTATTGGGTTTCCTAAGGCATCTCGAAGTACGGGGTGCTGCGTTTTTCTCTGCGCTTTTACTGTGCGCGAAAGAGCCTCGCAACATTTAACGAAGGGTTTTTGGCAAAGTAAACCTTATCAGCTAGTCGTTTTTTGTCAGACAGCCTCTTAGCATTTTCAAAGATTTTGTTGGATCAAGGGCAGGACAGAAGTGTCGTTTTGTAGATGAAAACGACGGGAAAGTCTACGCAATCTACGGCGAAATGATAAAGGGAGGTAGACTTCATCCTTGACATTAATTATTTTCTTACGGGGAACAAAACGAGAAATGAGTGGACCAAGAACTTAGTAAAACGTATCAGTACAAACATTCACATCCGAAAATACAAAGAAGTTAGTCCAATCGTGGTAATTAAGATGTGTTAGTAATTCCCCCATATTTGCTGATCGGAAATCATGGAAAACACTACATTTTTTAGAAAACGTTTCATCAGCATTGATTTCTAATGAATAAAGAACTATAGCATTGTCTGAACTCCCAAGTGGGTCTAAAGGTGAAACTGACAATTGCTGACAACCTCTGCAGAAAATGAGATCAAGTATGTTTGATCCTCGGGTGGGAAAATTAACTACCTTTTCCTACATGCCAGTATCTATGGCCTCGAGCAAGTTTTAGAACTTTGCAGGACCGGAAGGTGGAAACCAATGAACTTCAGGAAGATTGAAGTCACCTGCAATCAAGCAGTACTTCAGATTTAGGTCAACTGCGGCATGAAATGCCTGTGAGAGACGAAGATCCTAATCCTCGCTTGCGTTTGGGGGGCGATAGACACAACCAACGAGTAAAGAGTAGTTATCTTTTAGAACTACTCGGAGCCAACAGCTCTATTCTACTGCGGTAAATTGTCGATAATCCAACGGCAGAAACGTAAGTGGCTGCTTAATATAGATGCAGCTTCCTCCGCCATGGCCGTCGTGTCGGTCGTTATGAATATAATCGTATCCTAGAATATTGAGTTCAGAGTCGGATACACAGGGTGTTGCCCATGTCTCTGTAATTATTATAATGTCAGGGCGGTGAATGTAAACCAGAGTCTTGAGCAAAGGCATCTTATTGAGCAGAGATCTGGCATTTAAGACGAATAATTTAAGCGGGCACGTTTTTGGTTTCTGAAAAGGGACAGTTAGGCTGTCAGAGTGATTGCGTTCAGCCAAAGAAATGCTCTTTGCACTTGAGCTATTTGTCCGTTTCTTATTTGGAGATGGGCCTCACCATTGGCCTTCGTATTTCCAGTTCTATTAGTAACTGTCTCATTTTTATTCGCTCTTTCAGCCCGTATTCCGGTTGGAAAAAAACTTCAGAATGCCGGCCCCGTAGGGTTGCTTTTCTTTGTAGCAGGAGCTGTGCCTGTGCTTCGTTTTCCAAGATAATTTTAAGAGGTCTTGGTCGAGAATTCAATTCGGGTGCTGACAGAGCCTTTCCTATTCTATATGCCTTGAGAATGTGGATGGACTTGCCTTCCGTTAGCATCGTTTTTGCATACAATTGAAGGAGATCCAAGTCATGTTTTAACTCGCTCCTTTGGAATATTGAAGCTGCCTCCGGGACACCTTTAATGACTACATTCTGTTTTCGACTCAATCGAGGGGCCCGTTTGTAACTCAGATCTTTCAGCTGAGTGAGTACTTGTAACCAATTCACTTGGCTCGATAGGTCCTGATGAGCCCGGTATTGGGCAGGCTGGAGCTAAAACCCTGCCAGATTTGTTCTTCTTAGACCTTTTCCTCTTTGGCTTTACAAACTCGCCAACCTCTTCAACATCGCATGTTAGTGCAACGTCTACCAGCGATGTAGCGATGGGCGGTAAAGCCAGATTAGTGCAGATGCTACCCGAACTAAGAACTGGTGGAGTGGAGCAAGGATAAGATGGGACTCCCTTCGGAAGTAGCGAAGATTCCTCTAGTTTACCGGGTTCAGCAATCGTGATATGTTTAATTTGACTTGTATGTAAGCTTGGAGGAGCTATATATGAATACGAATTTTGCTTTGTGAACAGGACCTTTTTTAACAATTGGAAAAGATAAAGATTTTTTTAAGTTATCTATTTCTTGTCTTAGATTGCTTATTTCCTGCTCCATCCCTGAGAATTTCGAGGTAGAGACTTCAAACTCGTAAGCTCGAGGGACTTGAAATTCGAAACCAATTTCAAACGACGTGCGCAATGGTTGAAATCAAGAGGAGACGAAAACATATTGCAAAGATCGTCTGTTTTTTAAAAAAGTGATGCAGGAGAAACAAAAATGTTCCACGAGGGAATAGGAAGCAGCATGGTATGTTGCTCCTGTTGAAAGAATAATGGGAGATCCGGCAATTGAGTAAGAAGAAGTAAACATACTGCGGTTAGAGGTTTATTTCTGATGAAAATCGACTATAAGCTCAGTATTCAAATTGTTATTCCGATGATGGTTTTGAGCAAACCCTTATATCTCTGAGACACCTCGACCACTCTCGGCGCACCAGTCATCGAGATGTATTTTTATTTCTTCCTTTGGCACGCACAGTTAGATACCGAAAGTTTTTTTTCGGTAAACGCTATAGCAATCTGGAATAAGCTACCTAGAAGTAATAAAAATTCAGCCAAGCTATCCCTTGTTTACGCGAACTGTCACTAGTTTTCTACATTCAGGACACCTTCCAAAACTTTTGGGTGCTGACTCTGTTGAAGCTCTCTTCGGTTCTGATGGCGTTCATGGACTCTGAATCCTGTGCCGGTCTTCATGCTGAGGGCAATATTACTGGCTCTGCAGACATCAATCGGCTTATTTCTCAGTCGACAGCGAACAGCCGCTCGCCGAAATACCTGCTGGTGCAGAATATCGGATCCGTAACACTGAATGGAAAGGTTCTTCACCGGGCACCTGTGTTAACGCGTCCCTGTCCAGAACTTTAATTACTCAATAAGCTGCAGTTTTTTCTCCTGAAAACACCTGAAACAACGATCAGGAGTTTTTCACTGTCAGCTTGACCCCCTACTGTATATTTTTTTGACCTTGCCTGTAAACTGGCAATAAATAAATAAAATAAAATAAATGAGCAGCCTTTCCAGAGCTAAGATCTGCATGAGGTGATAGGGTGTGCTCATTTGTGTAAAGCAGGCCTAGATCCTTTATGGTGAAGCATTCAGAGTTGACTTATTTAAGAAGATAATGGGGCCAGGAAGCTTGACATGGCCAAAAACCCATGAAACTGCACTTCGACAAAGAAAACTCTATCTGTCAATTTAAACTGGATTGCAACAGCGTAAAAAGATCAGATTTAATTTTATCAACGCAAATATTTGTGTTACATTAAGACTCTGAATAAACATACGAAAGGTCATCGGAATATGAACGTTTGCGCATTTCTGAGTTCTGCTGAAATATCGGGGATTTAAACATGGAAGAGTAGCTGGCCCAGAACAGTGCCTTGGAATACACCACTTCTGATTGACTGAGGCGTCGAGTAGCTTTTACAGATCATGACTTAATAATTGCGGTTGGATAGGTATAGCCCAATGAAGTCGAGTAGAGGAGGCCGGATCCCGAGGGCTTCCAATTTTGCTAAAGGCATCCATGTGGCACGTTTTCGAAGGCTGTACTAAAGTCTAAATAGATAACTACCACTGACTTCTGTTTATTAAAAATGGAAGTTCTAATATTCAGAAAGGCTAAGTGATACGTTTCACACAACTTTTAAGGTGAAAGTCCATGCTAAGAAGAGCTAAGAAGCTGATGAGTTAGATCACAATGCATAATTTAATTAAAAATTATCTTTTCAAAAAGTTTTTTAGAGATGGGGTTTATGCCCTCTCCGGTAGTTGATAGCATCAGATTGAGATCCAAACTTCAAAAATGGAAGGATCATTGAGGTATCCCATGTTTCTGGGACAAAACGCTCAAAATTTAAGTGGAGAATAAACAAATAAGCAACCTGCAAAGGGCTGATACCTGTTTAAAAATCGAGTTTGGAATGCCATATTTTCCCGAATAATCTGAAGATTTTAAACAAATTATATGTTTCTAAATTAATTCTGGAGGAACATCGATTATACTGAGTATTCTGTCGGAAAGTGGAGGACAAGAGGGAACTGGTTCGGACTCAGTTATATGTTTTTTTGCAAAGAGTGCAATCAAAAATGCCACCTTGTCAGTGTCATCGATGAGGAATATTTTTTGTCATTTAGCAAAGGTGGAATATCGTGACCACATTTAGAGGAAAACCAATGATGGAAAATTTTAGCAACCAATTTGGCAGGGTTTTTTAATTATTGAGAGCAATTGAATCTTTCTGCTTGCCTCGCGCTTGACACATCTTTGTGGCAATTTCAAAAATTTTCTCCGATTCTGATATTTATGGATAACAATCAAGTAGGAGAGTCACGCAGTTGTCTTCTCAAAGTTTTTAGTCTGGTTTGAAGAAAGTGATAAACAAGGGAATCAGACGAAATAAGTTTGAGATATCTGCGAGGCAAACATTCCAAAATGTATGTGGAAGCCTCAGACATGATGTTCCAAAGAACTGTTGCACCATTGCAGGAGAGAATGGCATGAAAATCCAATGACCCAAGATAATTAGATATTAATTCAATGTCTAAGAAATCATAATTTGCGTAGGCCCGAACTATGTTGGTCTTACGTGAAAAGGCCAGCGGTAAACAACAGTGACTTAAGATATGGTCACTATCAAAAAGATTCTTTTTTGTAATCAACGAAAAGAGGAGGAAAGTCATTGGTAAAGATAAGATCTCGGTGATTATCTGGAGAGCGCATAAGCCGAGACCAGTTAGGAACGTTGATAATATCTTAGAAATGGTGAAATCTTGCGGACAAGTATTTGAAAGCCAATTTATTTCAGGGAAGTTAAAATCTCCAGTGACTATTTTAACATCGAAGGTGGATTCCAAAATGCCTTTCTAAAATTTAGCAAAATTTTCTTCGTCATTGGCTGACGATGTTGGAGGATTGTTAGTGCATCCAAGAATGGCCTTTCTTTGTGGCGAAAGCAGAAGGTTCAAGAGAAAGAGACATTCCATCGTAGGCTAACGCCTAAAGGAAGATCTAAAATAAGGGAGGCAACAGCGCCTCAAACATGCTCATTCAGTCTTGGCGGCAGAAAACAAAGTCATCGATGAAAAGGGAAAGATTCAGGAATTAGGGAATTTGTCCAGGATTTGCTAATGCATATGCTATCGGATGTCATTTTGTGAGCACCAGCTATGAGTTGGGTCATCTTGTTTATAACGGACCATTCATTCAATAATATAATGTTTAATGTAAATTCTTTTTATCCACCTTCGTTGTTCAGAATGTATTGTAAAATTACAGAGAAAGCCGGAAGAGGTTTAGCAACGCTCACAACTACTGAGTTGCACAGTATAATATACCAAACTATAAAACTATTCGATGAAATATATGGAACCAATTCACGTTTCATATTTCTGCAGTATAATTCTTCGGCCACGGATGGCTGTATAGGTTAAAGTAAAATAAATTCTCAGTGTGCCAAGGGTTATAACAGGAACAACTGGGGTCACCCACAGGCCCCCGGTTATCGTGTTGCTGCCCTCAGGACATAACACCGAATACCGCCAAGGACCTGCTGCACTAGGTTCATGTTCGTGTGCCTTTGAAGTCTAAGTTCCTTAAATAAAGACTACCCTCACTATCCCAAAAGCCAATTATACCATCTGACTGCGCCTCCCTTGTATTTTATAATACTGCATATCTGTACAATATTGCTTGTACTTAGGGTGTATATTGTAGCTCATACTCAAATGTTTGATCATTATATTTGCATTTATAATCAAAATAACTTTGTAACGCTTTTACATAAAAGCTATCTCCTTGATCGGCCGCGATAGCAAGTTTGCAGACATTCACTTGTCCATTGGGGGTTAATGACGCCTGTGCCGGCAGGTATCTCATTATCGGCCTCAATTACGCACTCTCACACGCACCCACCGACTGCGTGCAGGCGTAATCCACCTCCCATCCGTCCCCTCTTTCCTTAGTGTGCATTCAGTCGAATCCTGCTGGGCATTTCACGGCTACGTGCCTTGTCTTCTAGTCCCAGGCCTTCTTTCCCTAGGAACTACCCTCCCACCTCTATCCTCTCCCGGCAGAGTGAACACTACGCCGGCAGAATGCAGGTCAGCTCGGCTTCAACCATATGTAGGGGAATTCCTGAGGTTGCTACCTGAAGGTGGAGACAGAGGTGCGTACCAGCACACGGGCAATGGTGGGTGTTTTCTCAGGCAATACCCATAAAGAATGACCCAGCTATGCTTGGCTCTTGTGCATGCATCTTGACATATACGAATTGCTATCAGAGGCACACCGCCAAAGAGAGGCCATTTAAACAGATTTACCATTAACAAACAACCGCACCTCAAATCTGTTTGCAAGAGGGGCTTAATGTATTTCAGCGGGCTAAAATTTAAAATACTTTTCGAATTAAGAAAATATATTTAAAATGCAGCTGCAACATGTTGCACCCCGGTGCACTGCAAGTTCTCGTTGATTTACAGTTATATATAACTAGAGGTATTCTGAAACCTACCTTTTCCTACTGACAGGGATACGCAGACAGTACGAAGATAAATGCTGATGACAACCAAACGTGTCCAAACGATGGTCAGCGACCGCAGAACTTGTCCTGACGCTGTACTTTTTGTGCAGTAAAACGCACGGATGCGCCTTCGTCTAATCATAAAAGTCTCACGAAGATTTTTGAGAGCTCCAGCAACTTTTGGAGTTTCTTCTTTCAATATGCACAGGTATATATCTCAAAAATAAATTCTCGATCTCACGGTGGAGGTTTATGCTAGGAACAGGAGAGGAAAAACGGTAGAGCAACATCTGCAATTTGTTCCCCTCGCTGACTACTCACCGCAATTTTCTGAAAAAGGCCCTAAACTTATGAAAATCGAAACATTTACGTTAAATCTGTAAATCTTAGCGTAAGGCAGAGCTCCTCACTTTACTTGTCAGGTAAATGGTTGTTAAGACCATTTAAGACCTCATTCTTTGAGCTTCCTATTCAAATTCGTATAAACGAAGAAATCAGTTTTATGGCAGTAAATTTGGAAAGTATACAATCATCGGTTTGCGTAGGCTAGGTGCAAAGTGTCGTCATTAATACAATCTCTCAATGGTTGCAATAGGCTCTTGGCACGTAAGTGACCAGTATGTTTAAATGTTTCAAATTATATGAAACCAACATTGCAGCATGGTTACCGTCTCATAATCCAAAAATCTCTGCTGTTAAACGTTTCGTCAGATGTCCATAAACATATATTCCTCTACCGCTAAAAGATATTTTCCCGTCGCTGTTCGTTCCGTTCAATTAGGACATATTCGCGGCCTCTAACTCTCCTGCATGTATGCATGCAGTAACAGTGCAGGTGCCTGTAATGTATGGGAATCCAATTCAATTCAGTTAGTCTGAATTCCTCATCTTTGTATCTCTCAGGTGGTCTCGTTTGAGCAGTCGGTATGCCTTCTTGGGTCATGGTAGCCAGGTCTGCGTAGTATACTCTAAGTGGAACCGAGCGAATTCTCCGTGGGTTTTACAGAGCTGTTCCCGATTTCTTTTGTATAATTTTTTTCCTGCATGATTTGTTTTAAAATCCTTTTCACCATTTGCACCATTTTTGCTTCCTTTAAACATTCGGAGGATAGTTTAAGCATGTAGCTCATTAGAATGCCGAGGTCCCTCTTTGTTTCAAAAATGAAAAGAGGCTGCCATCGAGGATGTATCGTGAATAAAAGTCGCCCTCCTCAGACATTCTAACGCGAATTCTTAGAACCAGACCCTAACCAAAGCTAATATTTAGGCACAAATTGTCGGATGTGTCTGCGTCAGACCCGATGGCGCGCCAAAAGTAAATATCTTGAGCAAAATGCCAGAACCTAGACCACCAATACAGTCGTCCATGTAGACTGGAAGCAATTATATGCCACAGACTGTGCCTTGAGAACACTACATGAATCTAATTTGTTTTCTGACTTCGAGAAATCAACATATGGATACGGTTTGCGATCCCCATATAAGAAATTTCGTGATGTCCATTAATAGCATAAATGTAGGTTGGTCTTGATAGAAAGATTGCTGAAATTGCTGATCTCCATTACTTCGATGACTCTTGGGCAACAAATTGAATCAAATATTCAGTCAGTTTTTGTGATCTACTTTGACCTACGCCAAGCCTTTTACAAGTTACCACACAAACGTCTTCTTGTGAAACGGGAAGCCCTCGGCATCCGGTCTCCTCACATTGACTTCATTGGTTCCTACTTGTCTAACCACAGCCAGAATGTCTTGGTAGGAACTAGCTACTCGAAGCCTCAGCCGATCGCGAGTGGAGTTTTTCAAGGCACGGGTCTAGGTTCCCTTTTCTTTATTCTGTGCATAAACGAAAATTTCAAATTTAATCCCAAATTCACAAAATTTCGTTTTCGCTGACCATCTCAAGTGCATTTTATTCATTTTCTGAAGACATTGGCCATAGTCGCCTTGATAAAATCTACACTGATCTACTTATGCTTTCACGTTGGAGCTGTGCTTGGCAGATGGACTTTTCTTCATTCAATTGTAGTTTCATGTTTTTTGGCGCTGCCAAGCTTCCTGGACCTCCTCGTATTTCAAAATAGTACACTTTTAGAACGATCAGTCATAAAAGACTTAGGTCTAAGTTACACGAATAAAGCTAACATTATCGCCTCATGCAGATCGAATTTCTGCAAAGGTTGCACAGATATGTGGTTTTATATAACATTATTTCTTCCTTCTGGAAATAAATTTAAACATGTACCATCTGATGGGTTTTCCTACCCTAGAATACTGATGTCCCCTCTTTGGGCTGATGAACGCCTCTTACCGCAGTAAGATTGAAAAAGTTCGGAGGGTTTTTACTCAAAAACTATTTTCTCTTCCTGGATCCAGTATCTCTTATACGGATAGATGCCAGTTATCAAACAGTAAATTTCAGTGGGTTAGAAGAATCGAAGCCGGTCTCTGCTTCCTGTTTCGCGTTTAGTCTAGTCCAAATCTCCCACGAATTAACGCTCTCGCTCCGGTAGATCGACCCTATACCACTCATAATTCCTCTATGATCATTTCACCAACCCTTAGCTCCACAACTAACCGGTCTCAGTTTTTTGCCTCCAAATATGCTTTCATCTTCTACTGCAAATAAGGTTGTCGTCTTCAAAAGCTATTTTCAAAACAAAATAACGCAAACATTTAACTTCGGAAGATATAAAGTCTTTATCGTCTGTTTCCTTCCCAGAGTCGCAAATTTTAGATTTCGAAAAGGGTCCTTCTGGTATTTGAGGCGGCTCCTTTGATATAATATTTCTCTCTAATTATATTTCCATGATCCTCTGCAGAGTCAATCTTTGCATCAACTTTTACGCCCCTCCCCCTTTAAAACTAGCATCGCCAACTCTTGACAACCTTGATACTTTCCTCCGATTTTGCAACCCCGACGATGGTCTCCAGGTTCAGTTGATGATCAAGGCGGGTTCTGATGATTTTGCCTCTTTTATTGGTGGACTATGCAATCAGCAAGGTCGTATCTCAATGATGATCTCGTGACCTCTACTGAGCTTTTTTTGTTTCGAACCTGTTGTTCACGATGCGTTCCTCCTCTCTCACCTCCACTGCATCATCAAATCTTGAAAATCTTGAAAATTTCTTGTGCATTTTGCAACCCTAACGATGGTCTCTAGGTTCAGTTGATGATCAAGGCGAGTTCTGATGGTTTTGCTTCTTTGATTGGTAAACTATGCAGTCAGCAAGGTCACATGTCGATAATGATCTCATGACCTCTACTGTCCCATCTTCGTTGTGACCCTGGTGTCCACGAGTAGTTCTCACCTCAACTGGTGGTTACAAACAGCAGCTCTGACTGCTATATTATCTCTCACACGACAAGGAGCGTTCCGAACCCTCATACGTTGTGAGCAACATCACAATACTATCGTATTGCATTTAGATATTAATTTTTAATTGAAGAAGTTTTTTATCCTTATTTATATAAATTGGTGACGTGCCGAACTACGCCTCCAATTTATTCGTTGAAGATTTTTACTGCTTCTTTTCTAGTTCACCGTCTATGTCAAAGATGGTTGACTGTTGTTTTAAAAATGGCAAATCGTTCTGAATCAGATATGCCTAACATATAGTTCATTTCTGCTGTTAATATGGTTGCTCACATAGTGCAGCAATTATCCAATTTGTATTTATTTAAACCGTGATACTAAGTTTGAAATGACGGGGCTCTCTGGGCCTTAAATATAAAAATAATTATTTCTCATCTTCTGTGTTCAGGGGGTTTTTGGGACACAGTTAACGATTTTGGACTCAATTTGATAAGGTTTCTTCGTTAGTTGCAAACTCGACAAGTATCAAGGTTCTCACTCACCATTTAAGTGCAAACCACTAATCCTTATTAAAGGAGTTCCCGAGTCCACTTCTCTAATTGCAAAGGAAAGGGTAGAACATGACCTCAGTCTTTTCCGAGAATACTCATATCCGATTCTTCGAGATGGCGATGCGTTACAGTGCACAAAGCATTCCGTTTAGGGAAAGCGGCTGTTTCACATGAACTATGATCACCAAGGCCTCTTAAAATCATTCTTGAAAATGACGTTCAGGCTTCACGCCTCCTAGAACGGAGAACGGCTCTCCGTAGCTCATACAGGGATGTGTTTTTTCAGCCCGATTACGAACCCAAGGAAAGGTACAAATGAGGATGCTGAGAGCAGAACTGAAGACGAGGACCGAGCAGGGGGAAAAATTGCTCCAAATAAAGGATGGGGAAATAAAAGTGATAAAGAGGTCTTTCTTATGGCAGACCCCGTACATAATCAAAGTGGGTTCTCGCCGAGATGGAGGACATTAAATACGATGAACCCAACTGTACAGAGCTTGAATAATAAAAAGAAGGCACTCCAGAACTCGGATGACGACCACTCATCAGAACTCAGCGTCGGCAGAATGGACACCAGTCTATCTCGGAAAACAATGACAGACTCTAGTATTCAATCGCGCGAAATGCGCAGAAGTCTATATGGAGGAGTTACCCAGTCTCAATTGAGATGTTTGTATACCAATGCTCAGAGTCTCCTATGGAAATTATATGAACTCAAAGCATTTGTATCAGACCGAACCCCCGATGTCGTTGCCATTACGGAAACGTGGCTCAAAGCCAAAATCGTAGATAGTGAGGTTTCGATAGATGGATACCAACTTTTTCGAAAAGACCGAGAAAATAGAAAGGGAGGATTAGTGGCCCGTATATGTTATGGACAAGAATCTCGGCAGTTGAACGAGCACACTCCATCTTCCTTGAATATAAATTTCTCTGGATAAAGATTTAAAAAGGATTGTTCACAGAACCAACAATTCTTGACGATCTACAGACCACTGAACATTCCAAGTGCAGCTGATGAGTCCCTCCTCCATTTGCTCAAGGAAGTAGCAAGTCACCAGGAGTTCCTTATTGCTGGAGATTTCAATGCACCTATAGAAGACTGGGTAAATCTGACAGTTAATGGTGCACCAAATTCCTTCGGCCACAAGTTAATGGATCTCACTCTCAACCAAACCTCTGCTACAGAAGGTTAACATACCAACAAGATTTAGAGAGAACCAGAGAGCAAATTGCCTGGACCTAGTATTTACGAAGGACTTCTCTAGCATTGATTAAATGTATTCTATTGCACCCCGTGGTAAGAGTGCCCATAGTAAGCTGATGTGGGATTACTCACTTTATTCTCAGCGACAGAATGGAACGGAATGCAAGCAAAATATATGGAAGGCGGATTTTAACGCGATGAGGAAAAAACTGATGTCTATGAGATGGGATTGTTTGATTAAATGGAATTCAGAGGATGACTGGCAATCACTTAAGACAGTCTAACTCGATCTGATTGCACGCTTTTTTCCAGTGAAGGTGCAAAAAAAGAATAGTCATCTCGCCTGGTTAACAAGAGAACTTAACAGGCAGTTAAAGAAGAAGAATAAAAAATGGAATATATTCAGGGAAACAGGGGCAGCAGAGAGTCTCAAAGAATTTCGTCATCAAAACAACGCTGTAAAAAAATGATTCGTCAGGCAAGGAAGAACTATGAATCAAGAATAGTTCAAAAGGCTGAATATTAACCAAACATTTTGTTCAATTATATCAATAGTCGACTAAAAAACAAGGACCCAGTAGCAGTACTCATGGATGGGAATGCTGTTGAAGTCGTTGAAAATTGCGACAAGGCCGAGTACTAAGGTCAGTTTTTTGCCTCGGTATTCACTAGAGAACCGGAACTTCAGCTTGACCACGTCAACAGGTCTGTTATAGACGCCTGTTCAGTGCTTGAATATATACTCTTCCAGGAACCTCTAGCGGAATGAGATATGCGAAATCTGAAAGAAGCGAAGTCATCTGGTCCGGACGATATACCAGCCAAGTTCTTGAAAGAACTGGCCAGCGAACTGTGCAAACCACTAGCGCATATATTTAATTCGTCATTTGAATCAGGGAAACTTCCATCCGAATGGAAGGCAGCAAATATATACCCCATATACAAGAGTGGTGCTCGATCTTATTTCAACAATTATCGGCCTGTAAGCCTAGCTTCCATTTGCTGTAAAATAATGGAATTAATAATCAAGAAGGCAACCATGAAGTTCCTTGAGGAAAACCAATCACTCTTGGATCTCCAGCATGGTTTCAGACAGAATCGCTCCTGTCTTTCTAGTTTATTACTCTCCACAGTGCAGTGGACTCGTGCACTGGACGAAAATGGTAGGTTTGACGTCATATACACTGATTTCAAGAAGGCGTTTGACAGTGTCCCAAACAAACGTCTCATCTACAAATTATCTGAAATTGGCATAAGAGGAATGCTGCTGACATGGATCGCAGACTTTCTTACAGATAGATTGCAAACTGTGTGCGTCGATACCTCGAAGTCAACACCTACTCCGGTTATAAGTGGTGTCCCCCAAGGCTAGGTATTAGGGCCGTTACTCTTCTTAGTGTACATCAACGACTGTGTCGACGACCTGGATTGCAGCGCCATCATGTTTGCAGACGATGTTAAATTGTAGAGGGTCATCAGATCTGATTTCGATAGGCACGCACTTCAAGAGGATCTCAACCGTCTTAGCAGCTGGTCTGCTCGTTGGCTCTTAAATTTTAACGTTGGGAAGTGTGTGGTCCTAAGACTGCGTACAAGAAGGACCAGTGAGAAGGATGATTACTACCAATACCTTCTCAATGGGCAGCCCCTTTCAATTGTTGAGAAACAGAAGGACCTCGGTGTTCTAATAAACTCCTCCCTTAAACCATCTTCACAGTGTTTCAAGGCAGCTAAACGCGCTACACAGGTCTTATTTGCGCTCAGACGTTGATTTGTGCAGATTGATAAGGAACTCTTCCGAAAAACCTACAGGGTATTTGTTCGATCACACTTGGAATATGCCGTCCAGGCCTGGCGTGCGTGGTTTAAGAAGGATTATCTACAGCTGAAACGAGTGCAGGCGAGTGCTACGAAGATGGTCAATAATCTAAGTCATCTGCCTTACGAAGCCAAACTGGTTGAACTTGATTTGTTTCCTCTAAATTACAGGCAACTACGCGGTGACCTCATCCAAACCTACCGGATTGTCGAAGGCCGCGAGTGTGCCCTAGAATTCGCTGACTTCTTCGAATTGGCTGGGACGGAACATCTGCGGGGTCATCCCTTTAAACTGCAGAGGACGTTTGTCCACACGGAAGTCCGTCGGAACGCCTTTTCTCAGAGGGTCGTTGGAGCATGGAACGGACTCCCTGACGAGGTGGTCCTTTCAGAAACTGTTGAGACATTTAAATTCAAACTAGATGCTCATTTTCTGAGAAACTATTGTAAATATAATGAAGATTGTTTAAGCAGTGTCAGCTTGCGCCTGGTCCACACATATCGATGACCCTACATTTCATTTGTCAGATTGACCACTGTTAACGTTTGTACTTTTGACCTTTTTGCATGTGATAAGGGAGCTCAAGGGCGAAAGCCTACATCCCTCAATAAAGTGACTTAAAGTGACTTAATGTAATTGCATGCAATTACGTTAAATTGTACTACTAGCAACAAGGGATTAGTAGTTTAGGTTAACTCTACTTGAGTAACAAACGGCTGCAAATTTGTCGCATGCATTTAGGTAAATGAACTCTATTTGACTTTTCCTTATGTACAGATGCCTTTTTCTTAGTCCCTTGGTAGCCAATAGGGAGTTTCAGATGCGTTCAACTTTCTTTCCATTAATAAACTGAACTGAAATGAATATCCGAGTTTTATTACCTTGGACTACTCCCGATCAATGAACAAGGACCAGTTTCCATGCTTGAAAATCTGAATATTTGATTCAATTTGTTGCCCGTAGATTCATCGAAGTAATGGAGATCAGCAATTTCAGCAATCTTTCTATCAAGACCAACCTACAGTTATGCTATTAATGGACATCGCGAAATTTCTTATATGGGGATCGCAAACCGTATCCATATGTTGATTTCTCGAAGTCAGAAAACAAATTAGATTCATGTTGTGTTCTCAAGGCACAGTCTGTGGCATATAATTGTTTCCCGTCTACATGGACGACTGTATTGGTGGTCTAGGTTCTGGCATTTTGCTCAAGATATTTACTTTTGGCGCGCCATCGGGTCTGACGCAGACACATCCGACAATTTGTGCCTAAATATTAGCTTTGGTTAGGGTCTGGTTCTAAGAATTCGCGTTAGAATGTCTGAGGAGGGCGACTTTTATTCACGATACATCCTCGATGGCAGCCTCTTTTCATTTTTGAAACAAAGAGGGGGCCTCGGCATTCTAATGGGCTCCATGCTTAAACTATCCTCAGAATGTTTAAAGGAAGCAAAAATGGTGTAAATGGTGAAAAGGATTTTAAAAAAGGATTATACAGGGAAAAAGATTATACAAAAGAAATTGGGAACAGCTCTGTAAAACCCACGGAGAATTCGCTCGGTTCCACTTAGAGTATACTACGCAGACCTGGCTACCATGACCCAAGAATGCATACCGACTGCTCAAACGAGACCACCTGAGAGATACAAAGATGAGGAATTCAGACTAACTGAATTGAATTGGATTCCCATACATTACAGGCACCTGCACTGTTACTGCATGCATACATGCAGGAGAGTTAGAGGCCGCGAATATGTCCTAATTGAACGGAACGAACAGCGACGGGACAATCTCTTTTAGCGGTAGAGGAATATAACTTTGTGGACATCTGAAGAAACGTTTAACAGCAGAGATTTTTGGATTATGAGACGGTAACCATGCTGCAATGTTGGTTTCATATAATTTGAAACATTTAAACATACTGGTCACTTACGTGCCAAGAGCCTATTGCAACCATTGAGAGGATTGTATTAATGACGACACTTTGCACCTAGCCTACGCAAACCGATGATTGTATACTTTCCAAATTTACTGCCATAAAACTGATTTCTTCGTTTATACGAATTTGAATAGGAAGCTCAAAGAATGAGGTCTTAAATGGTTTTAACAACCATTTACCTGACAAGTAAAGTGAGGAGCTCTGCCTTACGCTAAAGATTTACAGATTTAACGTAAATGTTTCGATTTTCATAAGTTTAGGGCCTTTTCAGAAAATTGCGGTGAGTAGTCAGCGAGGGGAACAAATTGCAGATGTTGCTCTACCGTTTTCCTCTCCTGTTCCTAGCATAAACCTCCACCGTGAGATCGAGAATTTATTTTGAGATATATACCTGTGCATATTGAAAGAACGAAACTCCAAAAGTTGCTGGAGCTCACAAAATCTTCGTGAGACTTTATGATTAGACGAAGGCGCATCCGTGCGTTTTACTGCACAAAAAGTACAGCGTCAGGACAAGTTCTGCGGTCGCTGACCATCGTTTGGACACGTTTGGTTGTCGTCAGCATTTATCTTCGTACTGTCTGCATATCCCTGTCAGTAGAAAAAGGTAGGTTTCAGAATACCTCTAGTTATATATAACTGTAAATAAACGAGAACTTGCAGTGCACCGGGGTGCAACATGTTGCAGCTGCATTTTAAATATATTTTCTTAATGCAAAAAGTATTTTAAATTTTAGCCCGCTGAAATACATTAAGCCCCTCTTACAAACAGATTTGAGGTGCGGTTGTTTTGTTAATGGTAAATCTGTTTAGATGGCCTCTCTTTGGCGGTGTGCCCTCTGATATCAATTCGTAGGTGTCAAGATGCATGCACAAAGAGCCAAGCATAGCTGGGTCATTCTTTATGGGTATTGCCTGAGAGAACACCCACCATTGCCCGTGTGCTGGTACGCACCTCTGTATCCACCTTCAGGTAACAACCTCAGGAATTCCCCTACATGTGGTTGAAGCCGAGCTGACCTGCACTCTGCCGGCGTAGTGTCCACTCTGCCGGGAGAGGATAGGGGTGGGAGGGTAGTTCCTGGGGAAAGAAGGCCTGGGACTAGAAGACAAGGCACGTAGCCGTGAAATGCCCAGCAGGATTCGACTGAATGCACACTAAGGAAAGAGGGGACGGATGGGAGGTGGATTACGCCTGCACGCAGTCGGTGGGTGCGTGTGGGAGTGCGTAATTGAGGCCGATAATGAAATACCTGCCAGCACAGGCGTCATTAACCCCCAATGGACAAGTGAATGTCTGCAACTTGCTATCGCGGCCGATCAAGGAGATAGCTTTTATATAAAAGCGTTACAAAGTTATTTTGATTATAAATGCAAATATAATGATCAAACATTTGAGTATGAGCTACAATATACACCCTAAGTACAAGCAATATTGTACAGATATGCAGTATTATGAAATACAAGGGAGGCGCAGTCAGATGGTATAATTGGCTTTTGGGATAGTGAGGGTAGTCTTTATTTAAGGAACTTAGACTTCAAAGGCACATGAACATGAACCTAGTGCAGCAGGTCCTTGGCGGTATTCGGTGTTATGTCCTGAGGGCAGCAACGCGATAACCGGGGGCCTGTGGGTGACCCCAGTTGTTCCTGTTATAACCCTTGGCACACTGAGAATTTATTTTACTTTAACCTATACAGCCATCCGTGGCCGAAGAATTATACTGCAGAAATATGAAACGTGAATTGGTTCCATATATTTAATCGAATAGTTTTATAGTTTGGTATATTATACTGTGCAACTCAGTAGTTGTGAGCGTTGCTAAACCTCTTCCGGCTTTCTCTGTAATTTTACAATACATTCTGAACAACGAAGGCGGATAGAAAGAAGTTACTAAATGTTATAGTAGCTTGCATACTGTGAACGCCAAGTACATTATATACAACTAGTGTGCCCGAAGGACACGATGTATACCAATTTCTGTTTTGTTCGAATAACCACATTCCTTACCGAATGGAAATTTGCAAACTATATTCCACATCTGTTCTCATTGGCGACTACTCTCGAATACTGCAATTTATTTGCCCACTTAGTTTTTCTTTTCATAGGGTATCTTTAATTTTTTTACGGTTACGAGTGCCCGTATCTGCAGTAAAAAACTGACGGAAATCATATTCATGAATATCTATGTTGCGTTTGCAAAATAGCTGCAATAGGGCGCATTCTATCTCCACCTATGTTAAAACTTTCTGGTTTTTACTCATTTTCACTATGCCGATAGACTAAGGATAAGTATAATACAACTGCAGTGGTGGTACACCCAGGGGCGGCTCCGGCCGCGCATGCCACCTGCACCCTCTCCCATCTGAGGTCTTCTTAACTCTGTCTTGACACCGGGCTCAGGTGGGGGAGGAGGAGAGAGTGCAGTAGCTGCAGCGCAAGGCTACTATCGCATAAAACTAATTCACGCGCAACTCACCGTCCCTGCACCACCTGGTGTGGAGCATACGGTGGACCTCTTCGAAATCGACGGTCAAACTGGCATAATGCAACTGCTACATCACTTGAGCCGTTTTTTGTTATTTTTAATTGGGTCTCCAACCCCATTACCGAACTTATCCACATTTACGATAAGTGAACGTCGAGTTTCACGAGAATTTCAAGAAAGTTTCAGTGAACCACTAACTTAGCTATTTTGGACAATAGGTTCCAATCTAAATGCAGAAAACGTTTTTTAAGGTAGCTCACCAGCAGGGCTACTAACAGAAAAATATCGAGGTTTGCGCGAAAATCGCAGTTTGGTAACTTTTTAGTGATCTGCAAGCGCTCAAGAATCGTATCGTACTTGCGGAAAAAAACTTATTTTGGGAGCTTGAAACATCACAAATAGGCACTCTATGCTAGAGTGACTTTGATCCGAATTTCATCTTTCAGGATATTAGCTCGTGTTATTTTATAACTTAAAAAACTTTGTCTCGAACTGTCTCCATTGTTGGACTTTCAAAAATAAATTCTGTGCTTGTGTTGATATTTGATGCTTGGCTGTGTTTCCTTCTTCGTATGTGTGTTTTGGGTTCACCGGATGTATTGCCGAATGCACTAGTAGCACATGTCCCCGGGTAAAAAATGCATTAATCGAAGACCGGGACTGAGCCCTACTCCTCTCCCGACTTCTGACTACCCGCTGACGATCAGTAGAATGACCTTCAACAAACGCGTTGACATTGCTGCCACGACGAACACCGATTACTTGTGAAAATGTTCAAGAATCCCATTATTTTATAGGACAAATGGATCTTCAACCACCGTGAAATAATCGATTCTTGCCACTGCTGCCTTGTATGCTGAATATCCATCTGAAAACCCTTCTTGGGAATAGGGAACCAATGTTTTGTTGACTCGCGAAGTTTGTGTGATGGGCAGTTTTCTCGATGAAGACTCACCACTCTTGCTACAACTTCCAGTCAAGTAAATGGTTTAACTTCAATTGGTAGACCGTATTTTAAGCATATCCGCAAATTTATCACTATTATATAATAATTTTCCTTGTGCTGGCTGCGTGGAGCCTAATCATATAATTGTCGTCACAATACAATGATTGTTGCATGCATCTTCGAGTTCCATCTTTCATATTATGCATCATACAGCATTAAGATATCAGGCGCCGAAAATGGCTTTCGCCTCCAGCGCTACAGAGTTTGGCAATTTCGACACTTTCAAGTGTAAAGCCCCCTCATGCTTCCGTTCGGCCCTCTTACCTCGCAGTTTAAATAACCTTTGAAATGTTAAGTTTCCGCTTTCATCCTATTAAAATCTACCGACTGTAAAGTTGCCGTCCATATCTCAAATAATCACTCGGTGACGAGATCTACTGTCAACTTTGCTGCTAAATTACGGACGTTTGCCAGCGCCAGCGACGTTTGAATTGAGCTCCATGAAGGTCACTATTTTGATCCAATAGTTCTTTTCGTTCTCTGTCCAAAGTGCCGTTATTTTACGAAGTCGGCGAAAGTTGTTACTGCGAGATCTAGAGCACTAGTCTCGGCATACAACTGCATGTTTCTTGTACTGTTGAATGAATACGAAAAATATCCCAGCTGTATTTCGGACTGCGAACTCAAATGACGTCTAACTATGAATGCTTTCTCTATTCGGGCTGCAGTTCGCCACCGGATCTGTAGGTTAGCAGCAAGTCTTCCCTAGATTTCGGACCTCCTTCAATTAACGGTTAAATTTAGAACTCTATTGTAGATTTTGGAGATGGGTCAGCTTTATAGTCTGTCTTGCAAAAAGGTCAGAGAAAACCATGGTACGAGGATAGCATCACTAGCAGTTACGACACTGGTGGAAGTATATGTTGTTCGATGACACCAAACAGTCTCAGTTCGCGTACCTGTCATAAAGCTTAAGCACATCCTACCGACATAGCTTTACAGCAATTTTCGCGCGCCATCTTTCCAGGAGATCATTGTTGAAATACCAAGAGTGAAGCTTTGGCAATGCACGCTACAATGACTGCTTTCCAGGAGAAGTTAAAAGTCCTTTTCAATAGTATTGGATAGTACGACCTTTTGAGCTACTGGTCACTTCTATGGAGCGGAGCAACGCCATCGTTAGCGCGATCTTCAGAAAATATGACAGATTATCTGTGAGAAACAGCGTGGCATCAAATATTGTGACTAAAGTCTTTTTAATCGTCCTCAGTCCCTTACCAATTCACAACTAATCCGGGTCAATGTAGTAGCTTAGCTTTCGAACTTGTCAAAAAACGACGATTAACAGTCCATAAAACTTTGGAATCTCAACAATGTTTTCACCAGCCATCGTCTATATTTTGCATTTTACCCATGCATCTGACTCTGTATATCCGTGTTCTCTGTGTGACGGCCCTGTCGCATGGTTGCTCCCCATCAAACTTCTGCGGTTTTTGGAATCCTTCTACCACTAAGTCCACATCACTGTTCCGGTTAGTGACGAAGAATGATTTTACCGCAGTTTTTGTTCTCCCACTGGCTCTGTTCGAGTACTTAAGAGACTAGTTTGCTTCCCACACTCTGACTAACTCTTCTGGTGTTGTAATAAGTTGTCTATCTGTTCCTGATCTTGCCTACGCTGATGAATACTTTCGTAGTAACGCTGTATCCCAGATAAGCAAATGAATTGTCCGAAAAATCAACGTAATCGGAACTAAGGTGATTGCCTGTGCTTTCGCGCTCGGAGATTACTGCTTGGTGATATTTTCCGATGGAATGAACGTGCATTTAGGAGGTTAACTGAATCAGCTTTTATAAGTAATCGTCAAGTACAGTTATTAGGTGATTACCGCAGAAAAATGGAAACGTTTGGAATGTGAAGCCCCCCGATCCTATTTTCTGCCCCCTTTGCATCTAGTAAACACAGACGTCTAGGTTATTATTAACATTTTAGTTAGGATCGTATGCTCTACAAGAATATTGTGATTTATTTCTTCAACTATGACCAACGGACAAAATGTTTTGGCCTTCTATGTGGCCTTAGCGTCTCATGTTAGCTAAGCCTTTTACTTAAGATGTGTTTATACACCTGTGTTGGTTCTCGAGGTCTGTGAAATGTTTGCATTTTCGCATCAGTTGACTCTTTTCAAAGTGGTTTTTGTTACTTTCTGTGAAATTAGCCTGTGTCGACCTGACGACCTTTTTCTATAACGTGTTTTGGCTTTTCGATCATACTTTAGCAGTACTACGGATCTGGATTATTCTACTGGATAGCATGGCATTTATCGGTGGTGACGATGCTGATGACGTGACCACCGAGGACTTCATTTCGGTGATCGAAGAAGAAAACATTTCGCGAATCATCAGCTCGCAGGATGCTATGATTTCGAAACTAGAGAAAACTAATGCCATGCTACATACAGTTTGTGAGCTTTCCTCTGACCGGCTCGGTCTCATTTCCACCCATCTGAGAGCCAGCACGAAAACTTTGATAACCCTTAAAAATGAACTTTCAGTGGTGATGAAGCGTGTTGACTTCCTTAAGAGCACTTTTCAGAAGAAGTTCCCTCGAGAGTACGCCGTTGCTGCCCATCAAGTTTTGGCGAAATGGGAGTCCGAACTTGATGCTGACAGGGTCGACAATCTCCCTCCTACGGGAAAACCATTAGCATGACAGTAAAAGAACAGAAACCATAATTTAATTTGTTTTATTTTGCTAAACAAAGTTTCCCATAATTTTGTACAGTCTTTCATTCCTCGTCTCATCATGTCTGTTGTTCATATCTTATCTAAATATACTTAATCGAATCATTTTCGTTTCCTTTTGGTCGTGTTTTACTAAATGCCAATATACACAATTCTTCTCTTCACAGAATGGGCTTCAGTGTAATTTCCATCATGCGAGGTATCGTATTGGGTCTCATAGAAGACCTGTCCGCCTGTGTGCTGACCACTCTATGGATGAAAAATGAGTTGCAGAAATTATTACGCACCACAAGTCAGGCCTGGCACATCTTATTTACTTTAATTTTTCTCACCTTCGGGCTGATCGCTCTGAAGGTTGTCTGCTATCAGAGTAGCAGGTAACTAACTCCTTCGCCCTCTCCATTGTTCGTGAGTCACCCTCTAGCTTCAATTCTGCTAGTTTTTTTCTGCAATTAGTCCTTTATTCTATGGTCCGATGATTGAAGATTGAGTAATAACCTAAATGTTCCAGCTGGCTCTCAACTTGTCCCACAAACTTAACATGTTCTAGCTCCTTAATCAGTTTAAACTGGATATTTTTAAGACCTGAGACCTCACCCCGTCTCTGTTTAATCTGCCTTAAACCCATTCTTTGACAGCACCCCTATTCATCCTGCTGCATTCCATACTATTTCCCAGCTTAGCTCTTTTCGCTTTCTCGGAACTCATCCTCTTCGATGTGCTTGCCCTTATCGTTGCTCTTGTGAGTTTCTGGGTCCGGCAGCAGTCGGCAAACGTCAATACCTACTGCTTCGGATATGATCGTTTTGAGGTTATTGCAGTCTTTGCCTCTACGATTCTGGCCATTCTGTCCTCATTCTACCTTTTAAAAGAGGCAATAGAATGCGTCTTCGAACCGGCCGCTGTACGTTTCGTACAACTATAATGCTTTTTTATGCGAATTTTCCGCTAAACGCGGCTTTTTCCTATTTTGCTGGGGACTCTGATCGTTACCATTGCTTGGTGAGCCAGTAAGGATGCCTTGTAGTTTAGGTAACAGTTTAGCTTTATGTTAGGGTTAGTGTTAGCGTTAAGAGAAGGGTATATTTACCCTCCCAGAAGTTTACCGTAAGGCCACCTTTCTTAAGCGGGCGGGGCTGTTTCTATTCCCCGTTCCTATTTAGGCGACTATACAAGGCATCACAACCGAATTTTCAGCTACCGACGGGCCTATTGATATTCATCCTTTCTTGATCACTGAATTATTTGGCGTCACAAGAGGCTTTTTTAAATGCGTTCTGTTTTGTTCCCTTTATCCTGTCTTTCAGACAGACCTCTTATTTTTTCCTTCAGGTTGAGACAGAATACATGCCATTTGCCGCTGTTTTCACGCTCCTTCTTCACACTCTCGGGATTTACGCAGTTGAAAACCCCGCATTTTCCCATGTTACCCAAGCTAGTGTGTCCAGTTGGCTTCAGGTTCGAGTAAACTTCATTTGACTTCTGTATCTTTTAAGGAGCGTTCATAAAAAACACAATTTCCATTTTCTTCTGTCCCTTTAAACAGGAGCATACCTCGGATATTAGCCGATCTGTGTGCAGCACCGTACCAGGCCTCTCACGAATCCTTCTTCCTAGACTGAATCCCATCTCCTTAGTGGGCTGGCTGATCTCTGTGGTGGTGTTGTGTGCATATTTCTTTATGAGCTCTGGTCAGACGGACTCTTTCCCTGATACCATCGCTGCAGTGATAATTTCCTTGCTACTTTTCAGCACCATGGTTCCTATGGCAGCCTACTGGTAAGCTGGTGATCGATTATAAATGGTGTCTTAGACAAGATCCAGACTGTGATTATTTAAAATGCTGTAAACCATGATCCTACCGCATGTGTTTCACTTACGTTTTATGAGCGAACCGCTCTCGCAATAGACCAAAACAGCACCAAATGGATCCATAACCTATATTAGTCTGGAAGTGATCAATTGGTGGGTCCTGTATTGTCCTTTCTACGTGTGAGACACGTTGGATGGAATCTGTGCGCCAAACCTTTGCTACCACTGTCATGTTTAGTCGGCTATTTCATGGGACCCACTACGCGCTTTTGGTCTGGTGCATTGCTTAATGCCAGAATAACAATATTCTTGTTTATAATGGCTGCTTTCTATCGTGACCTTTATGACATGCCTCACTTCTGGAGGTCAGGGCCCGAGTACGAAACTCATTAAACAATGGGTGACAGACTACTGTTCACTAACCGCCGATACAAGCGAGAGTGAGTCTTTAGGAAGTAGTTGAGAAATATATGCTATCGGTGGAACAATAACTGTATCGGATGCTGTTTCCGATGATGGGTTCGAACAGGAATCCGAAACGGCAGGCGAATAAAGTTCTTGTTCACGAACTGTTGTAGCCTAAGTCTCCTTGAGCTTATCGCAAATCTTAGCGGCTGTCCTCACCCGCTTCCGTTTGCAGCAAGATACGTGGGCAAAAAATAGACTGCCTTTCGATGGCGATGCATTGACCTGCCCTTCTCGCTTCGTGAGAGCTCGACATTTTTCTAGCTTGTGCACCAGCTTCGGAATCTGTCGGTCAATATCCTCATTTGGTTGACCATGCTGCATTGTGTGCCATGCCGCCAAATGCACTCCGCCTGCTTCCACAGAATAAAAGCCAAAGTCTATGTAAATGTCGAGGAGAGTGCCTTCTTCGATTTTGTCGCCGGCATCTGTCAGGGCTGCGTTCATTCTATTCAAGTCTGTTTAACTGCGCGCCAGCGTGGTTCCCTCACCATGCGTTAGTAGACCACGATGCTACAGTATGCTTCGGTCCGTGCACTGCAAATCTTTACTATACCGATGACGTTGCGGTTTCAACGATCTAATTTGCTCGAAATAACGTATTGTGTATCCCAGATAGCTGCGAAGGCAACGCTAGCGGGCCTACAGGTACATTCTCCCCGAACGAAGGTTCTTGTCTCTGGCCTCGCGCTCAGTAATATGAACCGGGTCTCAGTGCAGCTCTTAGGCTAGTGAGCAGTTTCCGTTATTGTGGATTAAACGTTTTGCCACGTGAGCCTGCTAAGGGTGCGATCAGTCATCGAAATAATTGGACACGTCCCACTTGCTCGTTTCCATCAAAATTTCGGGAATCGGTGTGAGGCCAAACTTCCTTTATAAGTGATGTTATCCAAGACAATCCTTCCGTAAGGATCTAAGGCAACGCGTGTTCTCATTAGGCATACGGTTCCTCGAAGTAGTAAGTTGGAGGTGCTTGCACCATTCTCAGAATTCACCTCTCTGGTCAGGTCATGCAGACCTGAAGCTGCGTATGGCTGATGAACGACGGTTACTAAACCAAAAATGATAATTTCATTCTCCTTTTGTCTTTGCCAGCACTCCCTTACCCCGAATAAGTGTCTATTCAGTCCAGAACGGAATCGATCGACTGCACTCTCTTTACTTGTCAACTAAGATTGCTTGCCCGCCTTTTTGGTTTCACTGGAAACGAATCATCCGGAACCTCATCCTACCTTAACGTGACCCTGGTTGTCGACTGCGTCGAGGTGCCTAATCAAAGTTATAATGACAATTGACGTGAAACACATCTCTGGCCCTGTGGTCTTCAGGATTGGATTGCCAGCTGCTTCGACTTCGTTCTGGAGTCCTCTGCCGACTGATTGTAGTTAAGAGCAGTCGGAAGTGTGTTGCAGAGAATTTGAAAGGTGAAGCCTGCTGATTCAGTAGTTATGTTTAGCGAAAGCATTAGTAGTCAGTTCGCGTTAGGCATATGGTCCTCCTCCATAGCTCAAACCAGCTACTAGCATACGGGCGAATGGAGAGAGTGAGACATATATACCTCGACTCCAGCGTGTAGATGACCACATGCGCTTTGATTCTAACAGCGCTGCAACAGTTATGGTGATTACCGTTACCAATGGGAGTGAATCAGTCATCAGGACTGAGGACCAGACTGTGATCAATCCCTCTTAAGGTAGCTTTCATTAAACTATACTCTTGTGAGCTCCGCAGAACTCCCTTTTCATTTGAAGGCTCGTTCACTTGGAATTTGAAATCATCTCGAGTATGAGATATGTAGACGGCCTATTTAACTTGTTCGGTTGCTGCGCCTACGCTCATTTCCCGTCCCCCGGGCCTTGTTTTGCCTTTGAAGCACAGTGTGAAAATAATGAGTGGTTTCGGCGCTATCCAGATCTGCTCCACTGTAAACAAATTCGCTCTGAATTCACCGCACCCACAGAAAAGCGATTACCTCGTCCCTTTGACAGTCGAACCACCAGTAGGAGTTCACGAAGCAAATGTTTTGTAACCATATTGTCTGCCATTTGTGGCGTAATCAAACGGCCATAAGCGCATTATTGAGAGAGAAGAATCAAAATACAAGTCAATGAAATAGAATTGGCCAGAGCAATAAGCTAAAATGGCTTTTTGCTCAGGGGTTTCATCACATACTCTAGTTTTTATAGTTAACTTGATGTCTAAGCTTAGATCTTCGTTGCACTGTACTTTTGCCTTTTTGTATCATTGACCTTATTCTAACCTTTGTGCTCTTTGCTTAACCTCTTGTCAAGTCGTCTCATGTGGACTTTGGAGCAGGTTCGAGTTTACGTGTGTTGGTGTAGGGCAAGCCCATTTCTTCATAGTATCTCTCCCTACATTGCCAACGAACATCCGAAGGAGCCATTGTTCAGTATACCTCTCTTTTACATCTTTGCTTAATAATAGTGGAAGGATCCTGATGCAGACTACACCAGCACATTTGGTTGGCACACTTGACAAGGCACTACGTGAGGCTTCTACCCTCGAGGGGGTATTGGAACTGCGAAATGAGCACTTTTGGACGGTAGGTTTCGGCACCCTCATCGGCAGTCTCTACGTTCGCGTTCGACGCGATGCTGATGAACAATTGGTGCTAGCTCATGTCGCTAATCGCCTTCATCCCCTGGTCAAACATCTCACAATTCAGGTATTTTTCCCTCAGACTTTCCCTTTTTGCGTCGACCAATTTCGAAAAACACGCCACAATTTCTAATCTTAATGACACCTGGCTGCTAAAACTTACCGCTATTATTTTTCACGTTGTAAGGTACCCCATTGGAACCCAAGGGACTGCGCGCGAGTTTACTTTCAGTGAATGGTTCTTAAGCCTTCCTAAAACGGTCTCAACCAGTGACCTGCATTTCAGATTTTCAACTTTGCACGAAACCAACAATAAGGAATTTTTCCATCCCAGTTAGTTCTCGTCGTCTTAGAAAAAATACCTCCCGTTAAGCGTAAAACCTCGTGAATATCGAAAACCATGGCAGTAAGCCTTTCCCGGGAAGGCAAGGCCTCCCTTGTTTTTCTTTCTTGGAGCCGCCAGGAGTGTCGCCAGGTGAGACGGATAAGCAATACGGTGTGTTTCCTAATCACTAATTTGTAAACTCTGTGGTCTAAAAAAATTTCAGAACCGGGTGGTAATTACTGTGTACTGCCAAGTGATGACTTACATGCCACTACCTTCTCACAACTTTGTGCCTTGGCACAAAGCCTGGTCGGAACTAGCAACCTCGTATTTGTCAGATCCCGTCGACTATCCACCAACGCCCGTGTCACTTTCTTCTTGATTTCCTTGTTTGTGGAGGACGACATATGGAATGTTCATCAGTGGCTTGAGTGTTACTTGCATATGCAAGCTGACACTTCTTCACAAAGGAAAGAAGTTGGTGACTAGAGAAGAGAGGTTGTTGGGCAACCGTTTCAATCCCCTGTCAGTCGGAATACTCGCGGCTCTCCCAGCTGGGTAGTTTGGCCCGGATTACTTCTTATGTGCCGCTTATTTCAGTTACTGGCGTCCTGTCGGTACATTTTTTTCTTTTATCAACTAGAGCTTGATTTGGAATGCACTATCTCGGCTTACACAAAACTACACAAATAGCCACAGCATAATAGAAATAAGTCGTGTTTTCATAGTTAAAAGTTGCTGCTCGACTTACCAGTGCCCCACTTAAACAAATATTTCTTTCTGTTTTATCAGAAGTTATTTACTTTCCAAATCCTTTGACAAAAAATCTCGAAGATTTATTTTGTGGCCTATCTTTTTAGATGAGTTGAGGCCTTTGACTGCCTTGTTTTCAAATCCAATAGCTTAAACAATTTCAACAGTTACAAGTTATAGTTGGCTACCTATCCTTTTCATGAGTGTGTAGACAAGTCCGCGGTTACAACTTAATAGATCCAAATTGAAACTTAAATGAAAGAAATATTTACACGTATTTGCTCGAATTCGAGGAAAGTTGAATTATCCTATCATTCTCACTCGCAGCCCTTCATGGTACCTAGCTGATATTTTTGTGAGAAAATAACACTCATAAAGCTTTTTTGCTGACACCAGGGCGGTCTTTGATCTCTGCACTTTTAGGTAATAAAGGATGACTGGACCCGTCCCACAGCCTCAGTCCGTTTTGACTGGCCCCAACTGCCCGTTTCGCCGCCCCAACACCAGGAACAGATGCCCTCCGCCATGATGAAGCACAACCATTCGCACGACCATGCCGCCTGCCCCTCACACATGCTGCCTCAGTAGTGTCCTCGAGAATATTGTAACTGCTCCCATCGTCTCCCAGCTAGCGATGTCCCATACCTTTCATTCATTTCCTTCGCAGGCCCAAACTAGCGTCTAGGGTCCCAACGACCTGATAACCGCATTCACAGCTTCAGTGGTCTGTGTTTAAAAGGGATTACCCGACCGAAACAAGCTAGACAGATCAGACTGAGTTAGTATCTGTTTACTGCTTTTCCGTGCCGACCAACAACTGAAGACGGCACCTACGGGCTCAAAACAGCCGTTGTTGCATTGTCCATCCCTTCCTTCCCCCTCCTTGACATGACTCGATGAATTTTTAGCATTCTACGCAGTCGTTTGCACTTGACCTTTGGTGATAGATGGTGGATTTTACTTACTATGATAATTCAGAGAAAGTGCTGTGATCCTTTCATTGTTTGCATATCTATCTCGGCATATATCTTTTCTCGGCATTTTTTTAGAGACAACCGACTTTTAGAAAGCACTTTCCTCTCTAACTAATGGTCTCAGGATATTCCATTCTGCTTATCGCGTTAAGATAGCTTCCGCCCTAAGTGTAGTAAAACATGCATGCCTGCTGATTGAGAATGTATCCTGCCAGAGCCATTTAACATTGCTGATATCCAGCTTACCAGTTGTTACGTTGTTCACAGCGTACACACTGTAATATCTCATACATTGTTGCTCTAGTGCGTGGGCCGAGTAGTGCGCCCGCCGTTATAAATTATGGTTGCTGGCCTTCATTGGTGACCCTTGTCTTATTCGATCACACCTCTAATTACGGCCTACCTGGCCGTTCTAGTGAATGCGATCTTTGCATTTCCCGCGTCCCACTTACCCGTTCTGCGTCGCTGGTTCTGAATCTTTTTTTCACTTTCGGAATTCGAATTTGCTCGTGGCACGCCAAGTTCTCCATGAAAAAGAAATGCCGTGGAAAGCAAACAGTGGATTTTTTAAAGTTTTCTTCGTACGATGGAGCGCGGCTGCTTTAAAACATGATCATGAGGTACGCGAAAAATATAAAATATCAGCTGCCTAAAGTATGACACATTAACAAAATTTTGAAATTCATTTGGAGGAGGTGTGATCTTGTGTTTGTCGGTTAGCTGCATATGCTGTTTTAAGACAAACTTCCCAACCCTAAAGAAGCCTTCTTTTCTGGCCTCAAAGAGGCTTATTACTATTGTTCCTGTCTAAATACCAGCAACAATTTAACGCCATTTTACTTTTGCCATCATATCCGGTCTGAACAGTTAGAATTAGTAAGCAGAGCTATATTCGCCCCCACATTTCCTGGTAAACCCTTGAAAATATCTGGATTGCTTAATTTGGCTGTTAATCTTTCCTTCGCATCTGCTGCGCAGTTTTCTGTAATAACCATTGCACTCATAAGTCTGCAAGGCAAACGGAAACTGACATGTCGATCACTTAAATCTGAATCCGAAATCTTGCCTACAATGAACCTTTCTGGACCTCGATCGGGAATATTTGCCCCACCGGGATCTAGCTTCCGCTCAACTTACGCCTAGCGTCCTGAGTTTTTCGGTCTTGAAGACGACTGTTCATCTGAGCTTCCATCATCAGAGATAAAAAGTGGCAACCGGTGTGGACTTGATCGTCCTGCTGTCAGTTGTTGTATGTACTGTCGAGTCTGAAATTAGCACGTGTTAGACACGATAAAATTGCAATGGTGATGTCTTCAGTTGGCGTTTTAATGTAGAGCGGGATTTCCATGTAAGGCAGGAGGTTATCCGGCTGTTGTATCTAGGGGCAATGCTGCTTGCGAGCCCTTGTCGGTGCAAGTACTATGAGTGGTTGCAGAGTCCTCTGCGAAGCCTTATAACCCTTCAGACTTGGAAAATGTCATTATTTTGGTCCTATCTATCTTTTTCATTTGCATCCCTCGTAACATTTACTCTGTAGAGCTTGCAGGTTTGGGTGGGTTCGATCTCATCCGCGACTTGTGGTGCAGCGAATTTCTGCACGCTGATAACGCGTCCATGAGACAAGAAATAACATAATCGAAATAAAAAAAAAAACTGGGCTGTTTTTCGTGGCTTCTCTTAGTATCTTCGTTTACAATAGCTTGTTGGGCACCGGTGTAGGTTGCCTGGGCGACGAATCCGAAGACCTTCCGGCTCGAGCGTGGAGTGGGCGCGTAGGGGCTCTATGTAGGGCATCCAGCCGCACTATCAGATCCATACCAAGGCTACGCATTCCACGCAGGTCGTTAAAAAAGACTTGTATTCGGTCCTGGGTGTTTTGAGGACGTCGTGTGGACCACAACGAAGCCTTTCAAGAAATGTATAAGGTCCCACCAGATCTTAGCCAGTGGGTCAGCGTCTGCTAGCAACAGTAGGAGTAGCTGTCATCCGATTACGCAAGCCAGTCTTGTGCACACAGAGCTCCATGTTTTCTGTGGCCATAAGTTGATTAACTGCATCCAATTTTCTGCGCTCTCCTCTGACTGTTCATAACCCTCGCTGTCTGTTATTAACCCCCTCAAACTACTCCAACACACCGACTTTGCGTGAAGATAAACAGTAATCGATTTCCCGCATCACTGACATGTTTTACTCGATCCATATCCCCTATAAATGTACTGGCCGGAGGAGAATTTATCGACAAAAATATGCCCTCTAACTAGTATTCGAAAGTAAACTTATCAATTAGTGAGAAAAATGACGTAGTAGCCGGAGACTCGGCCACATGCGCGACTGACGTGGATGGTAGCCAGTGCGTGTATTACAAAAATATTGAGGAACTCCATGCAAGCCAGGCCTTCTTTACCTAATCCTGTCCCGACTGGAAGGCGTAGGGCAATTACAGAGACAGGTTTGAGGTGCGAACAATATGTAACAACGATGACAATGCCTAAAGCACCTCTCCCCGAATTGCAGTCCGCGAAAACACCTGGCGCTCCTTCCACCGCTGCCCTCCCTCGCCGCCAGCAATTTTTACGCAATCCCAACCTGTCCTCGTTCGGATCTCACATCAACCTGGTCAATCATCTGCAAATTCATGACAACCGTGCCAACGCCCCCGACATACACTCGCCACATCCGCTGTACGCACTGACCCACGCATTTTCCCTGACCGCATGGGCCTATTCGGCCATATACGCACCACGAACTGCCCGTGTAACAGCGAGGCCACCACTAACAGCACCAAGACCACAACCGACTACGGCTCCCAATATATCCTGCACTTATTAACACCGCACATCACGCATTGGCCTAATAGGTCACTTGCGAATCCATTGCACAGTGTTGGACCAGTGCGAGGTGCATCAACATACACACTCAGCACTCACCTAAACGGCCCAAAACACGCACATTCAGTATCGCATGAACCTATTGGGCCACATGCGCCTCGATGAAAACCTACGATAAAGCACACATACTCCCACCAGCGGATAAACGAATTAGGCACCTATCAATTAAGTGGGAAATTTGTTCTTCGGTCCTCCTTGTGGCTTTTCTGCTACATGTGGGATCGGAGCTGCTCATCTCTGCGAAATCCTTTTGTTGTATGGAGGTATAGATCGTGTGCGTTGCACGCGCAGACGGGTTATTTTTTAGCTCTTTTAACCAATCTCAACATCAGTTGGTCGTCTGGCTCGGATAATCCACATTGGTAAGAAAATGGGCATACGTAATGAGGTTGACATCTCAACGCGTTTTCTTACTATAAACAATCTGCCGCACATGAAGCTATCATGGTGGTCTAAAGCCAGAGCTTGGAAGATTTCCGACTGACAGGATAACTCTGACCACACAGCCAGCCCCATATGTGTTTGTGTAGGGTAGTCGACCAGCGGAATGGAGTCAGGCCGCAATAGATCCTTCCCAATACACCCTCTATGACATTCTCAAGCATGAGCGACCCAAGCCGCCAAATCTCTATGTGTGAAATTCCAGGGAGGCCACTGCATTTTTCATAATTGGATGAAAAAACTTGGCAAAATCTATCGAATCACCCATTAATTAAGTACAACTGGTAGCATATGGTGAATTCTAGACTGATCAGGAAATCCTCCTTGATCAGCCGTCCTATTCTAGCAGAATTGGTGGATTCCATACGTTGCAATAGGCTGAGCGCTAACTTAAACCGACGGAGCTTCGTAGCTCAGGTGGTCCGAACCATGGCTGTACTGAAGCGTTGCCCTTGTTGTTGATTAGAATCCTACCGGGTTCCGCAATTGGGTCAAATGGATCGTTTAAATCTGCCAAAAACACCTGTTTAATCCTTGTGTTGCGTGTGTGAACCATGCCTTGTATGTGGCACGCGCAAACGAGTTCACTAGGTCTGTCAGTCATTACGCTCAGTCCCCGGACTAGATATCTGACCGGTTCGGGCCGTGAACTGGTTCCTATGAGCTAGAAGAACGAGTAAGGTCGGCTCTCAGCGTGCATTCCTCACTATCGAAAATCTTATGCACTTGAACTTATCACGATGCACCAAAAGATGTGACATGGAAGGCTGCTAACTGATTAAATAAATAATAACTGTGGGTATTTTTGTGGAGTTATCGAACGGTGGACTGAGAGTCAGGTTGCAGTGGTGCATCTTAATGTGGCCTCTATGAAAGTCCCAGTCAGTGGGATCTGAGTTGGTATCGTGGTACACTTAGGTGAGGGTTCTCTTTGCGCTAGCCACCTGCAGCCTACGGTCATCTTGAATTTTTGTGACACCGAGCCCAGGGTGCACACGTTGGACATCGTCGAAACGACGGTCGAGCTGTCATGTGGCAAGGTTCTACGAAGTCTGTTGTTCCATCGGCGCAGCTGTAACCGAATCCAACCCCATTATAAATTATCAAGATCTTTTGCGAATCCGTGATTAGGCATTTACTTAAGTCCTGTATGCATAGTAAGTGGTGGCACTGGCGGTAAGGTCGCCAGCTCAATGTCCTCCACGACTACAAAGATACTGCCTATTTCCGTATAACTAATAAAGGCAAAATTTGTTAGGCGGTAAGCCGTTACGCACCTGAAGAATGCACACTAACTTACCTCTTGAGGGGCCAATTTACTGCTTAAAAGACGGTAAGCGGTTGGAAATAAGATCGCGGGCATGCCCGGCTTATCTCTCAAAATAAAACGGGTGTGGAATTCACCAGTCAAATTGCCAAGGGCAGCTCTAACTTCAAGCACCTCTTAATTTGGATGCCCCTGAGGATTTCGCAACAAAGGAAACAAAGGGATCCGTAGGAATAGACACCATTTTTTTCAGAAAGAAGAATAGACCTAGCTGACGTGCACTTAGCTGTCAACAACCTTGTAAGGAAAACTTCAGTATGGGGTGTCTAGGAAAGTGATGGGTTTCGAGCAAACGCGCGATTTCAGGTGTTTTATCTTTTTTTATACAATCTATACATTATTCAGGTAGGGGGAGGAAAGACTAGCAGGACGCCAAACAAAGGACGTGGAATTACTTCTTTCGAACCAGACTGCCTACCGCAGGAATGCATATTTTTGACATATCGGACGCAGTACGGGGAATGGTTGTTGTGTCTGTCGTGGAGGCTGGTTGAGCTTCCACTGGCGGTGCCGTGTCCCACTTGCTGCGTTTTCTGGGTTCTGGAACGGAGATCAGACAAAACTAATGACAATATTTCCTGCGTGTTACGAACACATGTCTCTTCGTTGAGGGGTAGGTTACGTTTTAAAAAAAACAAAACGCAGGAGGTCAAGTCGAGGTATTAATAAACCCAACCCCCGTTAAAGCAACAGGATGTCAATACAAATTTACATGTGGGAATTTGTGTGAAGACCGCATTCCCTGACGCTAGCAAACCTCGTGACAGCTACTCAGTTGCCATTTATCGCTATTCACGTCCAGTTTGCGCATTAAATAGACCGTTAACAATACGCCCTCTGCCCTATAAGAAAAGGAAGGGCAGAAAAAGATCGCGGAGAGGCGTTACAGCACAAAAACAAAGGATAAGTAAAGAAGGAGAAGTCTGCTCCTTCGCCGGAATCATATCAATTCGGCTGAGCTTTCGAACTCTGACTGGTGTCCATCGTCAGAGGTCAAAAGCTCAGACGAATAAAAAGAAAAGAAAAGTTGGGCAAACGAACAGCCTTCTCCTTCTCCTTCTCACATACACCTGGAATGCAAACATGCGACTAATGCATGAAAAATAAGGGAGGCTGGATTGGCTGTTTTGGGCTAATTTGTGACAGTTATTTATTCGAGACCGTAGGTCAGTAGATCAGATATAGAAGCTGTTAGTTGCACAAAAAACGCTCGTACGACTACGATCACTCCAAAAAAATCCTGGCAACTGCGTATGCATTCGTCCCCAACGGTTTCTATTCGGAAATAGTGAACAGAAAGAGAAGCCGCGTCTTACCGGCAAACCCGCTGGCAACGGAACCGTCGACGAGGCTGTTCATAGCATCCGTTGAATTAACCAAGGGTACAGATCCAGACAGGTTGGGACCACTGGCAGCACGCGTTAGAGACGGATTAGAAAGCGCGGAGGCAGTTGTGGCCGCTGGAAGACCGGCAGCGTCGTTTTTCCTCTGCTCTTTGCGTAGTTTCTCTAGACGTTCCACCTCCCTATTCTGTATTTTTGCCAGTTCATCGTAGAAAGACAGAGAGTTCCACCGATAAGGATTGTAGATTTCCTGTAAACAAGGCATGCAGGCAGTTTTTAGAAGACATTACTTGAGATGAACAGCCAGTCAAGGGATCATCACCAAAATTAACGTAGTTTCTGCCTACCATTTTAAATGCTCGTCGCCTGCCATGCAACTAGAGTAAAGTGCCTCCAAAAACAAAAATATTTTCTTGATAAATTCATATGGTCAAGTATAATTTACTAGGACGGTTTCGACGTTAGTTGTTCCAACATATCATACAGGTACTGTCAAAGAGCCCCGGCATGTACCTCGCGAACATATGCGGTTGTATGGAATCACATGTGATTGACGCCAACGAAAGCTTTTCATAGTTTGGTGATTTAACCCGCCACATCTAGTTTTAAGAGCCTAAGAGTAAGTCGAAAATAATGCAAAAAAATAAAATTGTCCAGGAATTGCAAGTCCTTCTGACCAAGTTAAACACAAATATATCTGAGGACCACCTCTTCACTCGCTTCTAGGCCTTTAGAAACTGTTGGAGAAGGGAAATACGAGGCAGCTATTGCTTCGATGCTAACAAATTATTTAGCCTTGATTATGGATGAGTTGCACTGCTAAATTATTCAGTTGTTAGTCTGCCGGAAACACACATTCTGCCTTCCATCCCATCGCCGACACGAAGAAAGTTTACTTAAGACAAAAGGCTACGACAAGCACTTTCATATAGTAGAAAACAGTGTCTCCTGTGGGAGTTAAAGTGACCGACTGTTTCATCTACCAGGGTTCCTATAAGCTACCGACAACCAGTGTCAGGAAATAACACACAGCGTTCAACTAGCATGCAGTATGTTCTGTCGTCTGGGTGAGTGTTCTGGTTTTGCGGTGATGACCAGCAGAAGGTAAATATTCGAGCATATGATGTTAAGTAAACACCGCTCTGCATCATAACGCAAAATATAGCCTCTATAGAAGTACAGGATATTTTAAAATTTGTGTCCCAGAAATCCGGTTACCTGTTCACCTTTGTCCCAGAAATAGTAATTCTAGGACCGAGGGACCCAAATAGACTGTTGGATACTGCAGGCTAATTGCAGCTGTAATGTTTCCCTTTCCTCGCCGTTAGTCGGTCACAGACTGTCCCTGTGAGTCCTGCGAATCAGATGGCATGCCAATCACGCAGTCCACAGGGCTCGAAGCCTGATTCGTCACATAAATCTGATTCTTTAGTTGGCCGCTTGAGTGACCTAATCAGTTACGCCTGGGTTCGGGTTAGATAAAACACGGACAATTTCGACTTCAATCTGTATAACAGCTAAAGTACAGTATTTGATGAGCAGATAGAGCATGTTTAAGACATTCACTCCTAGTTTTAAAAAGTCTATGATCAGATTTACCTCAGCTGTTTGCGCGCCTGTGAAGAACAGGGCTGATGGCCGGTTAAGGAAGGTGTCAACTGCGAAATGTGATCCAATCCACCACTCTCGAAGTCCTCGGATGCATACGCCGTCAACACCAGAACTAGTTTGACGACAATGACGCTCAAATCAGCAACCTACTCGCGAAGAACAATCGATTACACAAAGCCTCATGGACCTTCGGATGACGCCACCAAAGCAGAATTCTACAGATGCCGCCGCCTTGTACAGCAACGACTGTGGAAGATGCAGGATGCCTAGATGGTCCGCAAGGCTGAGGAAATCCCAACGGTATGCTGACCGCAACGAAGTGAAAAACATCTTCAAAGTCATATCTGACCCCTTGCATCGAAGGAACCACACTGCTGCTCAGCGTTGGTGGTACAACACTTCTGATGGAGAAATCCCACATTCTGAAGCGCTGGGCCGAGCACTTCACAAGTGTCCTCAATTGCTCATCAGCCATCTCCGATGCTGCCCTTGACAAGCTTCCTCAAGTGGACACGAACAATGACCTGGAGCCGCCCTTTTGGCCTTAGCAGTGGCGATCCGGTTGGCCTCAGGGATTGCAAAACCAGTCTTCACGGATCTTTGCCATTGCGGTCTATCCTGGGCGAGGTCCTCCCAGGTTGCCGGGTTGAGTTGCAGTTGTTTCAGAGATTTCTTCAGTGTCCTTGTAGCGTTGATTTTGACCTCCCTGTCGGCGAGCACCCGTAGCGACATCTCCGTAGGAAAGTCATTTGGGTAGACGCTCGTCATCCATTCTCACCAGGTGGCTGCGTAATCGCAGTTGCACTTGCCTCAGCATGGCTGAGGATTCCGATCCACTCCAGGACTTCCGTGTCCGGGATCCTTTCTTTCAATCTCAGCTTCAGTATTCTGCGGAGGCAACTGCGCTGGAAGTGATTCAGCTTCCTGGCTTGGCTCGTGTAGACGGTCCAGGTCTCCGTTCCATATAGGAGTGTCATCAAGACGACGGCCTTGTAACCTTCAGTTTGGTGTTCAGGTGAATACCGTGGCGATTCCACACGGAGGCCTGCAGCCGGTCGAAGGCCTGACTAGCTTTGGAGATCCGTTGGACAACCTTGTCATCGATTTTCGTGTTGCGCGACATCGTGCTTCCTAGATAAGCGAAGGTTTCTACGTTTTTGAGTTGAGCACCGTTGACATTGATTCGAGGAGCATTGTATTCCGCGCTGGGTGGCGGCTGGGGCATGACAACCGTTTTCGCTGTACTGATTGTTAATCCGAAATCGGCGCAGCCTTCGGCGAAGAGGTCCATGCTCCTTTGCATGTCCTCCTCCGTCACGGTGTTAAGGGCGCAGTCGTCCGCGAAGAGCAAGTCATGGACTGTAGTCGTAGACACGCGCGTTGGGGCCTGCATACGCCGACTGTTGATAAGCGGCCCGTCAAATCTGTAGGTGATGCGGATCCCAGTGTGCTCATCACGGTAGGCGTCCATCAGCATAGCAGAGAACATAAGACTGAAAAGGATGGGGGCCAGTACGCAGCCCTGCTTCACTCGGTTGGTCACTGCGAATGCTTCCGATACCTTTCCGTTAGCAGTGACTTGCGCCGTCATCCTGTCGTGAAGCTGATGCAGCATGTGCGTAAACCGCTCAAGACAGCCGAATTTCTGCATGATTTTCCATAGTCCGATTCACCGTGTCAAATATTTTCATCAGACCCACGAAGGTAGTGTAGAGGTGGGTTCGCATCTCCTGATACTTCTCTTTTAGTTGACGAGCGGTGAAAATCATGTCGGTTGTTCCGCGATGTCGTTGGAAGCCACATTGGCTTTCCGGGAGCAGTCCCTGCTCTAGGTGACCGTTCAGACGATTGAAAAGGATACGGGGGAAGATCTTCCCGGAGATGTTGAGCAACGAGATGTCTTTGTGGTTAACACAGAGTTGCCGGTTACCCTTCCACTTGTAGAGATGGACAATGGTCGCGTCCTTGGTGCCACATCTCCTGGAAGAGTGTTGTGAGTTCTGCCATCAGCCGGGGCCCGCCGTGCTTGTAGACGTCCGGTGGGATTGCGTCGTTTCCCGGTGCTTTCCCGCTGGAAATCTGTTGCACGGCCCGGATAGTTTCTGGTAGGGAAGGCGGGAGTACCAGCTCATTGTTCGTGTCCACTTGAGGAAGCCGGTCAAGGGCAGCATCGGAAATGGCTGATGAGCAATTAAGGACAGTTCTGAAGTGCTCGGCCCAGCGCTTCAGAATTTGGGATTTCTCCATCAGAAGTGTTGTACCGCCAACGCTGAGCAGCGGTGCGGTTCCTTCGATGCAGGGGTCAGATATGACTTTGAAGAAGTTTTTCACTTCGTTGCGGTCAGCATACCGTTGGATTTCCTCAGCCTTGCGGACTATCCGGGCGTTGTTCATCTTCCGCAGCCGTTGCTGTACAAGGCGGCGGCATCTGAAGAATCTGCTTTGGTGGCGTCATCCGAAGGTCCATGAGACTTGTAGTCGATTGTTCTCCACGAGTAGGTTGCTGATTTCAGCATCATTGTCGTCAAACTAGTTCTGGTGTTGACGGCGTGCGCGTCAGAGAACTTCGAGGGCGGTAGACTGGATGACGTTCCGCAGTTGACACCAATGTGTCTCTACGGTGGCGTTGTCATCTGTTACATGCAGTTGTGTGCCCTGTGGTCTTCTAGTGCCCATGGAAGAACTGAATTTATTCGTAAATTGAAACAGAATTGAGGAAAGAGCTTAATTTGGCAAATGCTGGATGTGACACCGGAACGAAACTTGTGCATATACTTATAAACTATGGACAAAGGTCTGTGGCTACAAATGCTACTTCGTCTGAAAGACGTTTTTTGTACGATTACCATATAAATTTAGAAAAATTCAAGGACAGAATACTTTAATAGACAAGACTGAGCGTCCACTCGTGTCGAAACCTGGCTGGTTGTCTTAATCCGGACGTTGGGCAGGGTCTTAAGAAGTCCATAATAACAAAAATAGGAAGCACAAAAGCAATAAAAATGTTAATAAAAAGACACAGCATACACTTACGGGTGGAAAGTTCGTGCCCTTTTCATCAATCTTCAAAAAGGAGATTAGTTTCTCGTACATGCTAAAATTCAAAAGAGCAATGAAATTAGGCAAATCGAGAAGATTACCTCGGATTACGGAAATGTTTGTTATCCTGAATCTTCATGTTTGGATCATAGGTTATGTCAAGGCGCATGCGCTGAATAATTGAGTCAACTTTTTGCTGCAGAACCTCGTCACACAAACCAGGCGGCTCGGGAGGTAATTGCACTTCCAACTCAGACAGTTTCTCAGGCTGTGTGGTCGTTGGTACGGCCTCCTCGGAGGTGGTGGCGGTAGGACCCGTATCTAGCGTGCCAGTAGTACTCGGCGGGGCAGCGTTAGAAACAGGCGAATGCACAGTCTCACGAACTTCTTTCAGCGCCTGGAAGTCAGAGAGTTTATGCTCTGAGCTGAGAACAGTCAAGGGACCGTCGGTAATTATAAACTGAATATTGGAAGCATTTTCTCCATCTTCATCGCTGGATGTCGTATGTCCATGAGAATGGTTACTTTGCCCTAAAATAAGCTACCAGTCAAGACGTGGCGGGACTTACTGGTGGAGTGGTCGGTGCCAGCATTATCGCTTTCCCGCTCATCGTCCTCATTATCAGCCTCATCCTCATCGTCATCGTTTCTATCATCCTCGTAGGAAACGAGACTAAAGCCAGCTTGCAGTGAAAAAGGAACATTTGACCGGAAACTGCACTTACGGGGTAAACGAGGTCTCTTTGCGATGTGCCTAGTCTTTTTGGGCCCATCTTGAACAGTTTCTATTGAAGAGGTCATCTGCTTAAATTCGGGGTGCTGAGTACTCGGCGCAGTCTCCAGTTTTCTTTTATGTGACTCAGTTTCATCATCAGAAGTTACGAACTGTGGAGAGTTTTCACCCGACATTTAGCACTGAGAGGTCTAAAAATCGAGAGCAACAGAGGTTATCGTCTCCAGCTTATGCAAACACTGGGAGCGAAAATAGCAGCATTTTAAGAATTCACCTTTCTCCTAAATTATAAGTCAAATTGAATAAGTTAGTTCCCTTACAACACCATGGCTACCACAAAGCTCTACAGGCCATGCTTGACTCGAATGAAATCGAAGTGTTTCACAAGTAAATTGGATGAGTCCTACGTATTACAAAGCAGAGAAAGTGAAACGATTCGTCAAAGTCGTCTATTTCGGGGGTAATGAGATGGCCACTGTGATAAAAAACACATTAGTGCCCTGTGCCACTCTTCGAAAACTTTGTTATCGGCCTGACGTCATACCAGGCCAAAAGTCCACTGAATCTGATTAGCAGTAGGAAACGCGACAAATGACTCGTCCTACATGCACCAGAAATACGAGTAAACAACTTGCTTTCTTGACCTTTGCTGTGATCCGTCGTTTCGATTTAGTTGTTTTGGGTTGGAAAGAATAGGGCTATAACTAGGCATTAGGAAAGGAAGAGTAAACGAATGAAAACGCCGTACAGAAGCGGGCTACTTGGGTTGCGAAGAAAACGCGAACCACTATCTGATTTATCCGTAGTTGTTATTATCACTCCATATTTGGCCGAAAAATTACCTATATCGGTTAATAAGTAGTCTGGTTCAAGATCGCTCGACTGGTGAGTCAAACCTTCAGCTCACAAGACTTGCTGTTTTTTCAGCTTATGAAAAAGATGACGTTGGAAGTGGTTTCGGTTGTAATAAGTTCACGACACGGCGAGAAGCTGCACAGGGAAAATTTATTTGATTGTCAGAAGAACTGTGGCAGTATATACAATAAGGTTAATTAATAGTCCCGACTGTGTGCGGTCGCATCCAAGCAAGACTTCCTCTGGGCCTCGAGGAAGTGTAGTAAATGCGTGGGAAATGACCAATACCTCAGCGTTGCTTACGGCTGCCTAGACCCAATATAACACGAAGGTGGTCAGGAGTAGTCATAAAGAAGAAGTCGGCAAGCCAAAGGGGCAGACAAAACTGGTGTTGTACAGGACGGCTCTTCGCCGTCAGATTTATGATACAATATGAGTAATTAACGGGCAAGAAATAAGGGGAAAAACTGCTAAACATTTATAGCTTGTGTTGGTTGGAGCAGAAAATTGATCGTGTCGCTGAAGTGTCGGGCGGAACTGCGTGAGGACCCAACCCTCGGCATTCACCATGGTTTCATCCACTAAAAAATCGGCTGACACGTTTGCATGGGTTTCGTGTACCGCCGCTATGGTTGATTTAAAAGTTGGCAAACACAGAAAGGCGGCTAGTCCAACGAGCTCGTTAAGTCTGAGAACCAAACTTAAACGACCTTTCAGGGGTTCACTCTTCTCGGTGACATTCCGAGTGTTCAAGGCTTTTGTTTGTAACTGATTGGGCATGAAATAGGATTTTGAAGGAGGAATGATGAGGCCGATCGGATGTATTTTCAGAGCATATAGTGATGTCTGCGCAATCAAACATTTGTGCAATATGGAGGCGGCTTAAAGGAGCATGCAAGCTCAAAAAATTATGTATTGCTCTTCGTTTTTATGGATACTCATGTAATATTAGGTTTTTTTAAAGCGATCGATCGTTAGTTCAAGAAAATCCACAGAGTCGACTGAAGTTACAGGAATGCGATCGTAAGAATGCCCGTCGTTGGTTGTCTACATGTGCCCCCTAATCGGGCCACATGATAAATGCACTGGACCAACACAAGGGCCAAATTTAAGGTGCTGCAGGCGTTAGAATTCTGGGATGCGGTCCCATAACAAATGCCGAACATAGGGGGTGGGGGTGCGCGCGCCCAGCATGGGCATGCGTAGGTGCAGCCTAATGCTGCACCCCACTCTCCCACTCCGTGGGGATGTTTCACCTGCGCCCAACCCCACCTCTGGTCTTCTTGAAGATGTCTTGACACCGGGCACAGACAAGCATGGGAAGAGAGAGGGTGATAGATGCAGTGAAAGTCTACTATCACTTAAAACTAATTTGCGCACAATTTGCCGTCTCTGCACCACCTTTCTGTGGAGCATACGGTGAACATCGTCAGACTACGACGGTCGAACTGACGTGTGGGTGTTTACAGCTGTGTGATATTAGTTTTACTAATGAGCAAAAGGTTGTTGGCAGTTCTCCATGTATGCATGTTTTGCTGTGACATCAGTGGACAGTAGCTGGATATGACAAGGAAATCATCTCTAAAAATACGACACAGAAGTATCGGTTCTGCCCAACGGTATTTTCTGTGAGCAATATAATTGGTTCAAGGGATTTTTTGGCCAAACTCTTCTACGCTAAACAATCTCCGAGGATGAATAGGTATTAAGGAGTACTCAAACATTGCCCTTGCTGTCGTGGATTCGAATCCTACTATGACCACGGAAGTTTGCACAACTGAGTCAAGTGCATCCCTGAGGAGTATTCGGGTAACTTCCAGGGGGCCTTTGAACTAGGGTAGCGCTGGTGCCTGATCCTCAAACACTTATTCGGTGAATCTTCGTCCGCTTTATGAGAAGGCGTTCCAACGACCAAAAGAGACTCCAGCAACTGCACATGCCTCAAGTAACTTGAAACAGACGCGAAAAGTGTAAAGCTCATGTACTTTTTTCTTTTTTAAAAAACAATAATTGACGTCAAGAATGCGGCACTATTATCGGACGAAAGTTGCCCAAAAACTACAGTCAACGCACTCGTAATAAGATTGATTTGACCACAGCCACAAGGGTTCGAAAATTTTTCTTCGGTGGAATTTCGAGACACTTCCTGAAATGATGGTGCACGGCACACGTAAGCCGTACAGTATTATTATCATCACAAAAAAGTAGTCTGACAGCCGTACAAAGCAAAGAAGGGAGACCAACTAGCCGACCACTCTCAGCTCCCGGGGTAGGTGAATAACGAGGTATAACGCTTTGAGTATAAATTTTAGGGCCTCCGATGAGGACTCAATTGATGGATGCATCGTTCGGGTGCCGGCATACAGAGCCCTGCACTATCACCTTCCAACGTGCGTCGTTGATTGGCCTGTACTCTCTATAAGTGGTCTTTTTCTGTTGTTTCTACTAGCCCTGACAATGGACACCTGCACACGTTTGAAAGCTTAAAATAATTAAACAATTGTTCCGGTGCTCGACTAGTCTTCTTTTTACTCCAAATCTTGTAATATGAGGCTGGTAAAAACGACAGACTTTGACAAAATTTGACTCGAAGTAAAACTTTTCAATTAACTACTTATGTGGTCAAGAAAATGCGTTTCCTCGTAGCAAAACAACGTTTCGAAGATTAGATACACGACAGGTTTTGCCAACCGAGACGACTTCACAGCCAAGAATAGTTGCGACCAGAATAAAATCTTTAGTGAAGTTAAAGAGAATCGGTGAGTGAATACAGGATCAACCGTGAAATAGAAGTATACTCCATCGCAAATTTCGACAAAAATCGGGCACCAGGGACATAACAGTAGTTCCTATGATTTTCCGAAGGATACACCTGTCACTCGAGGGGAAATACATGATTTATGAAGCTAAGATCAAAGGAAAAACACTTCAGCCATTCCAGTTAGGCAAGGTTTAAAGGCCATAAACAGGTGCAATCAGCGCGCACGTCTCGGATTCTACGAAATTATATATTCGATGAATCCGAAACAGCATTATGAAAGCACGGATTTTGGAGGAACTTTAGTGAGGGTATTGTCTGCTGTTATTGCATTTCAAATTCTAGATTCCTGTACATAACGCAGTGCACCATTTTTCAACTAGCTGAATAAAATTAAATAATAGAAAACTTTAGTGTTCGCTTCTATTTTGACTAGGCTAAATAGCAAAGAGCTTGGGAATAGTTAGTTAATAATAGCAAGAGCTTATAAACAAGGGCCTGCTGAACGTTTGTCAAAAGTGAAGCTGGAAAGTTTGGACAAGCTGAGAGGGTAATGTTGCCAAAGTAATGACAGAAAACGATCCCCTTTTGGAAGTTTGATCACTGGAGCCGAGTTAAGTCTCCAAAGAATTCGGGCCTTGACTAGCTGGCGATAGTCTGTGAGTGCTGCTTTCATCAAGGTCTTAAAATGCGGGACATTCAATAACCGCAACTTTCCAGCATTTGTCTGCAAGATGGGCAACGTAGAAAATGATATCTTCACCGTTAAAATAGCTGATCAGCTGACTACCCTTTTGGATCCTGAAGCTTGCGGCATTCAGTGAAATCGCTGAATCCCCTTAGGTAACTCCATTGAGGACATAGAAGTTTACTAAGACGACTTTTTGAATAAGCGTAACTACCTTGAGATCGTACAACGAAATTTTATGTGGGTGCTCAAAGACGAGTGAGGAAATGTCCAGCTAATCCTTATCCATTGTAAACTCACAATAATAGGCCCAAAATGTAACTATGCTAGTATTCATGCCCTCGTGTGCGGTAAAGGCATGGTCTATTGTTACCTAAATCTTATTTTCCTCCTATTAAAATGCCATGGGGTTTCCGGCGCGCGAAGATGTAAAACGCGTCAGTATAGTGGCGTAATACATTGTAGTTAGTTGTCGAATCACGATCATCAGCGCGATCTCCAATAATATTACGCAAAGACCTATGCGAATTTCGCCCAACAAAAAAACGAGAGCAGTCAGAAATTCCACGACTATTAGAGCTCATGTCAAATAGGTCAGTGTCAACATTCACAAACAGAGGTTCGAAGACTATCGAGAAAAAATGAACAATTAACGCTGACTTGGAACTTGGATAAATAAAACTACTGATAGTTTGATTATTCTACGCAAAGTCTCTGCTGCAGACGTCGGGTCTTCTATCTTCACAAACTTAAAATTTCCAATGCAATAAATCGGGACTTTTACGAGGGCATGTAAATAGTTTTGCTCACTCGGAAACACTTCTTTGCTCTTGTTATTGCCCGAATAATAGTTAAAAAAAGAAGCAGAGCAGGTACGGGAAATAACAATTTTATAACCAGTCTGCGAACACACAGGGCCTCATCTTATCCGGTATTTCCCTTCTTATTTGGTGCCCTAAGCATTGTGGAACGTTCCGGCCTATCATTAATGATTGATACTAAATGCTCGAGAGTGGTTACAGCATCTTCGTAGGCATTACTCAACTCAAAATTTCTTTAAGCAACAGAAAATCAAAATCCTATATCACTTCTAGTACAATTTGGAAGGTATTGGAGGTACCCACATGGTGCATATGCACCAAGTACCCACACAGATATCGACCCATCTAATCAACCCGCCTCTGCCTGAGAGACACGCGATTAACGGGAATGCATTTGATGTAAAAGGTGCAAAATCTATTGAAATATAAACCGTTTAAAACATAAAACAGTGGAGAAAGGCATAAATTTACGCAATAACAAAACAAGTCGGAAAATGTAGACGCACACGGGATTCAAACTAGGCAATCAAATAACATTCACCAAACAAAGTTAAAGCACAGTTCAAGGCTTTCTATTTATTTAGAGTAACCGAGCTAAAAATCCTTTATAAAATCTGTAATTTTTCTCTATATGATGATTTATCTGACATTTTAATTATTCATTACAATCCAAAATTAGAAAAATGTCTTTGAATATGAGCAACTGTTGGCGTAATGAAACCAGGGATATAACTTCATTCCAACACGTCCCATTTCCAGTACACATCAGCTTGATACTCTCTGCAGTTTTAACTATGGAAAGTACTCAGTATAAATCTGTTAGCCGGCGTGAAGATTATAGTGCAAAATACTTTTGTACTTAGGCCATCTCGATGCATTTTTAAGGCCGATAAAGACATAACATTTAATAAAAAACCGGAAAATTCAGCGGTATATATCCAGCTATCAAATCGTTCAGGACACAATTATCGAATTTTTGAGGTACCTAGAATACCAAATGAATAAGCCTATTGTAGGTTAGTAAACGTAGCACAGATAACAGTGTTATCTGTGCGAAGTACTATGGTACTATAGTATTATAAAAATTCCCAAACTACCATAGGAAAAGTGCACATCACTCATAAGTATCAAGGTATATCAATAGTTTTATTGAACGGTCTGATCTGATATCAAAAAATCAATATTTTGTAAAAAATAATAAATTTCGATTTCTAAGCTCGAAGGTCTTTGCAGTGATTTGAACTTCAGAGGTGGTCTACTTATGAACCAGGCATATTTAGGTGCACTCTGCAGAAATTAAGGTCAGTTGTTGTTGAACCTCGTGTGGAATATCGAAAAACTCATTGCACAGGTCCAAATCAACGACCTAGATTACGACCACTAATTTTCTTGTTGTGAATTACAGAAACCAGCTGATTTCGGGAAAAAAAGGATTCACCTGCAGCCAATTGATAAATCAACCACCCTATGAAATTACTTCGGGAGACAAAGCACAAACTATTTACTCACATTCGGTTGTCAATTATCACCAACAACGAGTTAATTGGAATGGGTTTTTTTAAATCTTCCTCTCACTGTGGTAAATTATCGAGGTCCACTTTCCAAAGCATATGCAACGTTCGCCAATAGGGCTCTCTTGAATGGCCTATCGCGTTGTTTGTAAGCATCAAGCGTCCATTGGCTACAGACGTGGATAACATATTCAATAAACGGCCTTACAAACACACCAAAGACTTCGAAAAAGCAGTATTCATGAAAACTGTCCTTTGTCTGTTTGATAGCCTAAAGAATTGAATCTGCGTCAAGAGTCGACTTACAAAAAAATGTTTAGAAGGCTATAGACGCATTGCCACAAAAAGGCCGAGAAATTTATCTCTTTTGCTTATTGAAGTGAACTCCCGCTCATATAGTGGTTCCTCATATCACGAACACCATTTCACATTCCAAGTTGCAGCGTGAAACGTTCATTCCATTCAACGACCGGAATCATCTATGGCGCCACAACTTCTTTTGACGACTATGCTTTTAGTAATCAGCTTCTTTTCCACCTTGCGCTTATCTCCCTAAATAAGAAACATAGATTACCAGACGAACAAATTCTTGCTTTTATTTAGGAGTTTGCCTCCAATGCCCTTCTATCTCAAACCGTACAGAGACTCCCGGTTTGAATACTCTGTAGAAAATGTTTAATCTAACAGATGATACTGCTATCCGAGTATTCAAGAGCACCTCAACCATTATATTTTGCCTAATATTTTGCAAAGATACACTTTGTATAATCTTAAAAATGCTTTAAATGTGTAAGACGCCGAATAAGTCTATATTTTAGTTTCTTTGCAAACCTTTATCCCGAACCCTGTGACGAGTGTTAGAATGAATGAAAGGTAGTACTGTTCGCACGTGTAGCATTTTTAAATATAGTCAAACGGACGCTATTAGATGACTGCGGTCGCAATTTCACATGCCAGTTAAGTAAGTAGTACTAAATGCACATGCATGACAGATAACACTTTCTTTCAGCACATATTGCATGCCAATTCTGGATCTTAATCTATATAACTTTATATATAAATGTTTTTATACATTAATATAAATACTATGTATGTGATTTGCGTTATTACCGCAAATCCATCTTAAAATATTATATATTTTGCTCTCGGTACACTGCAATTTTTCATGTTTATTTGATTTGAAGGATCAGTTTGCGTGATCGTACGAGCACGTTAATCGATTTGAAGTATATTTTGCCAATGCAAAATAACGTAATGTTGTGCAATATTGTACAACTAGCGTTACGAAATTCCGTTATCATGCATTGAAATAGCGCTCAACAATAATGAACACGGATTGCCAAATAGGAAAAATGAGGCGAAAATAACATTTTCAGTGGTATCGCATAGAAATTTTTTTATTATATTTCATATTAAATTTGGTATATATGGTCATATGCCTCAAACCTGTGTTCGTTGCAAGACAAGCGATTTTCGATATTCATAAGGTAGCTTTTCCAATCTTTCCATTAATATATACTTCGTCGTTTCTTTTAATATAAAAACGACCGGTATCTCCCATTAAAGATGATGGTGAATTGTCTCTGTCTGCAGCTATCCATTTTAACATGATAATGTTATTTAATTTGCCTTTATGTTACATCCGTAGCACGATCAAATTCTCAAACTTACAGTGTTAAGCATAGTGGAGATTGTTCGGGAAACTGTTCTAACTAGTTGCGTGCTATCCAAAATTTCAAGTAGAGAAATTTAACCGGGCAATGACTCAGCAAAAATCTCTCTTCGTTTTTGCCATGAAAACCATTTCGTATAAGTATAACAGACCTATTTTGCCTTAACTCTACCAAGCATTGCAGTTAATAGTTAAGTCCGAATTTTACTATATATTGTTTCAGTTGGGTAAGGGAATCGGCAGTTTGAAGTGATAAATATTTTTTTATTGCCTTTACAATGCTTTTAAATTAACTTGATTTAAAACGATCACCGAGTGCCTGATATTCCACATAATAAAAATAACATTTTCGCCTATTTAAACACTGCATTAAAACTTACCATAAATAGAAACTGTAAAATTATTTGCAAATTCGTCAACTATGTTCTGGTAGACTAAACAGGTAACTTTGCCACATATCCTTCAAAATGAAAATGTATTAAATGTCTTACTGCTTAAATCTCAGAAGCCCAAAATAACACCCATAGCTCCAAACATATATGCTCGAAGAAATGGGAAACCACTGATAACCTTATGCAAACCTTAACATTTAAAAAAATTGGAAAAAATGCATGGCCTTAAATGAAATTTCAAAACACATTGCCTTTTCTCTTCCACCTTTCCTTTTCCACCATAGCCCTCCAAACATTAAGAAAAATATGTTTTCATGTTTTTACTAATTGTCCTTAGTATTTTCTTATAGGAAGTTTTGTTTTACATTTTCCTTTTTTGCAGGTTACTCTGAGTAATCTTTTAAGTTTGATCAATCATTATCTACCTGCTGAATTGCATATTGTACCGAATAAGGTTAAAACACCTTGAGGCATCATTTGATTGTCGACATCCAATGAGATCAGATGAGTGTCTTACGATAAGTCTTTTATCGCATGTGAAGCGTATTTAAGCCAAATAACCTCTTCTCCTTAAGGTACCTTTTTGGTGTTGTAGATTAATTTAGACCGTTTACCTAATATCTCAAAATTCTTTTCGAATCATTTTTCAATTGGTTTACCAACGATTTTCATTTATGCAGAAAACTATTACCTCTCGTAACCCATGCAGCCAAATTGTTTCCTTACCAATAGCACTGGCAACATCCTCTTTCCATTGATATAGTCTGTTTATCGAGCGAGAACGCAATCAGGATTATTTTATGCACTGACAACGGGCGTTTAATTTCATTCTGCCCTTGGTTGTCTACGATGCTCCCTCATTTTTGTGAAAACCTGCTATGTTGTTTTAACGTTAACAGGTAGTGTGGTACGCTCTGATGCACTGTTTAGCCTTTTCAGCCACCGTGGCTGATCCAAACTCTGGTCTTCTTGACTCTGCCATGACACCGGGCGAAGGAGGATGAGAAAAGAGTATTTTGTAAATGCACTGTGGGCTAATCTTGCTATGAACTAATTAACGTGCAATTCACCATCCCTATGCTATTTAACACACGGTAGTCATCGTTGTCAACTTACATTAACCTGTGATCTAGTATTATGCGATTCAAAAATTGAATAATGAATAGTTATAGGTAATTGTGAAGATTTAAATCTTTAAGTTTCCTGTTAAATGGGAGTCAAAATTTTCGTTTCATTTTATAATTTATTGCTCTACATATTTTTTTGGTATTTTCTGCAAAGGATATTTCGTTGAAAATTTTGCATGAAGATTTTTCAAATATTACTCAAGCAGTAGTATAAACGTTTTTGCATTTTTCAGGCAGCATAAATCAATTGCGGCTTGTCTTGATCGCAAGTATCACACATTTCATTACGCGGTGTATTTTAAACACCAACCTTTATGTTTAATAAAAAAATTCCTATATCTAGAAACAAGTTTTGGTTGTACATGTGATATTTCAAATAATAAAAATTTCAAAATTAAGGCTTTTTCTAAAAATCTATCTCGGTGATTGTATTTGCCGTAACGTGGTCTTTTGCCATATATTTTCACACTTTAGGAACAAAGGGGATTTACAGACGTTGAAGAAATGACCTTAACATGCACGTACTCGAAAAGAAGCTTATTAGCTTTGTCAGGTTGACTGGGATTCACTGGCAGTTTCATCAGCCCACCGCCAAACTTTAGTAAATATACTAAACGAAATTTCAAACGAGACATAACCACTTGGAATTTTATTGCTTATAAAAATAAGAGACAGTATTTTCCTTCTTGAAATCTTTATATTATCACTTTTATTTCAAACATGTGTGTGGGTTTTATTCTCTTTAAATACTTATTATTCATGCAGATTAATGCCTTTGATGGCGCACGAAATCCACAGATGTGTTCAACTGCTCAGTCAGTGAGCGAATTCTCCTAATAAAAATTTTAAAAATGCTTTCTTTTATACTTGTTTTTCCTAAGAATTTCGTCCAATTGAGTGTCTTAACAGATTATTGTTTGGCTACTTGAAGGACCTTGCCGTTTTTATGTAGTTTTGCCATTTTCTTGGCCTCATAAATTTCCGCTGTTTATACAAAATCCTGAAAGTATTTTGCGGTCATGTTTTTCATTTCTATAGGTTTCTTTGTCGTCAAAATCGCAAAGACTTAACATGATTGCTTTTTCGAGAAAATTGTAAACATTTATGAAATAAAAGTATAATTTCTTTCATATCTCATACTCGAACTTTTCTAACAGCCTATTATATTTGTCATCTTCAAATATATTTCATCAGATCTACTTTAAAATTCAATACTGCTCAAAATCTAATGCGCAAATCTTCCCATTTTCATCCTTAGACCCTAAATGGAGGACGAAAGTTGGCAGTTAGTAAGTGTCAATGCCAGTTTTTATAAATTCTGCTGTAATGAGAATCAATAATTAAAATCTGTGTTTCTTACTTCTAAGTTGTTTGAAACATCAACCAGTTTTTAATTAATGTTTCTCTAAAAAAATTGACCCATTGTCGAAACGCGGAAATTCCATATTTTACTTTCGGCCAGTTTCTTTTCCAATTAGTCGCCAAAAAAAACTGATCCTGTGACCCATCACCGATTTGAACCACATATGCACTTCTTAGGGCTTTTTGCTTCATACGAGCACACAAAATAACTTTAGAAGTAAAAATATACTCCTTATATGGTAAGAAAAGTATTCAAAAGACATGAATAGCAAAAGCAAGACACTATGAGCATGGCTTTCTTGAATAGTTTCAAGATTTCAAGGAAAGTTCGCACATCGTGGCCTTATTTTAATTCTTGCTGGAATGACATTTGAGAAGATAAATACGTCTTCACTATCTGCCATTCAGGTGTTTGTCACCCATGGACCATAGAAATATGTATTTCTGTGGATTTGAGGTACAATTATAAGGAAACTTCGGAGGTTTGGTATTTTGCTTGACGACAGCTTGGGCCACATATGAAAGGCCACCGGCGCCTGGTGATAAAATATTCAAGCTACTTACCCTGGGTATCAGACAACCTAGTAGCTTTGACCTGAGTTATCTGAAATACGCTTTACAAATATGTTTTTATACAGTCAATAAAGATTTAGCAATCCCACTGAAAATGTTTTAGTGGAGGGGAAATTTACAGACGGACAATGCAGGCTAGCTGAAGGTTAAAGCTTCGACCCCTGGTGAGAGCTGATTTAATGCTATCTTGGCCACCTCTTTGCATACTAAGCTTGGGGCTGTCATTGGTAGCTTGGCAGCACTCTCCATTGGCTGATAAACTTTTCCTTTATGTATGACCTTCGTTATTGCTTTTCAAATAGATTGTATTCCTACTGCGCTTTATGGCACGATGTGTGTGCATTAAAGGACTTTTGACATTACAGTCGGTGTTACTTAAGTGTTGTTCTAGCAGAATTTCCAACATTTGCCATGGATCAGGACCTTTCATCACAATATGCCTTTGATTTACAGTATTGCTAAGTATGACAGAAGTAGAAAGGCTGCCAGACGGAGACCCGTATAACACCGGATAATGTTTTTCCAGTGCTTATGATGGCAAGATAGAATGCCACCAGCATACACCTGGTTGTCAGAACCTTTGGGCTTGTACAGTGTTTATCCGGAGTACCCCGAAGCAGCGAACCAAGAGGTGACACGTATGATACGGCGTAGTCGACTAAAGGTTGCTAGGGTTAGGTGACGCAGACGGGTATATGACGTCCGTTGGCTAAATTCTTATGAGATTCCTGGACTTTGGTTATCTGACGAGCCATATTGTGGTAGATAGGTGCTCACTGCTCTGTTACGGGACCAACTCGTCTCTTTTTGCCTTGGGATTCACTCTCGAGCTCCGCCAGCAGTCACACAGTGGCAGACTGACTTTACCGGCAAAAAGAAAAGAGCCTGGAATGGCCATTTCCGGTTGATTGGCCGTCATTATCTAGCAAAGACTTTAGACTGCACTTTGATTAGCTGACGAACCATATTTTAGTCTTTCTGCCTTTTATTTCACGTCTCTTGCAATTGAAGACTACCCGTTTCACTGAATGCGGTACTGAGATGTTAAAAATGTTATTGAAGGTTGCCGAAGACTTATATCACCTCGTTTTTGTCATAAGATTTTCCGTTTACCGACCAAAAATTTCTCTAGAATTGGTGGATTCCATACGTTGCAGTAGGCTGGGTGAATAACTTGACCCAAGTGTGATTAGACTCACGGTTCCCGGTGGGACCTCATAGCTCAGTTGGCTAGGGCTTTGGCTGTACGAAAGCCTTCCCCTTGCTGGGGTGAGTTCGAAACAACTACTCACCCTGCCATAACGCTCTTTTGAGTGTTTTAATAAGATAGCAATAAAAAAAGTGAAGACACCCTTGTACCCATCCGGCTTTAATTGCTCTGTGGTTTGCATGGTGCAGTTAAGAATATTGACTAAGGATCAGAGAGCCATCTCAACTCCCTAGTCGGACGCAGCTCCAAAACTTTATGTATTGGAGGTCAGTTCGAAAATTCTCTTCTATGTTTTAGTCAATAGGCACAACTTACTGTCTACTAGTTGACCTTATCTCTTGATTTCTGGGTGCACTTCCAAGTGTGCTGATTTGCATTTCACACGGCCACTTGGGGCATGTGACAAACGCGGTGCTGCTTGCTTTGACCCCAAACTGTGTTGATATCTCCTTTCTGGTGTTAACGAGAAACATTTGCCCGAAATTCGTCTTAATTTCTGAGTAACCGTCAAGCATCGTTACTAAACAGCGAGTCTAGAGCAAATGTTTGTCCTTAGTCTATTAAATCACAAACTGTATTTCTGACAATAAAGGGTATCCCCAATATTTGCTTTAATTGCAATTTTTTGTGTGTTCCTCAATCGGATACCACAATGCGGACAATGGTTAAAGGCAAGAAGTAATCGGCGTAGAGTAACTGACACTGTTGAAGTCCATTGATTGGGGAATAAATTATGCGTACTTCTTTTCTTTCAAGTTCTTTGTTCAGAAGCTCTCACATAAGTGAGGACACAGAAAAAGTACAATTTTTTCAGTCAAAATGGTCGCAAATGGGGCTTCGCCGCAGCTGTTTGATAGAAAGGTTGTAACGTGTAAAACTTTCACTTTCGAATAAAATATTCTGCGCGAATCACACTGTTATCAGACTTTTCATGGACAATTAGGAGGTTTCCGTAACTGGGATCGATACACTATTGACGCTTTTGGCTTAGTCTCAATAGTAGCTTGGGTCAATAGATGCGGAGCTGTCGGATGTTGAGCTCCCTTGCAAGATAATGTTTTTACTTAATCTAAACTATGCTCTTTCTTGGGGCTTACTAAATTTGGTATGTACGCTTTCCAAAAAGGTCCTAGGTCACTGAGTGATGGCATCAACATGTTGTGATTCCTTTAATCCTGTAACAGGTACTCTTTTCATTCACAGAATTTGGAGTCTTGGCGTCAACGAAGGCGTGCGGCCTCCAAAACATATTCGTCCAGGACTCTGACCATTTGTCGGCCTCAGGATGCGGATGAGGAAAAAGATGATTCTATCCGAGAATATCTTCGCCAGCTCAAGTAAGATATCTTATACCGCGAAGGAACATATCGAAAGTGTTTTTTGGGATATTTACTTGTCCAAATAACGAACCACAACCGTATTTAGCTTAAAACTCCTATATGAATTAAATGCTCAGAGGTAATTTAGCGGCTTAGTTGGCTACTTCTTGAAAGGATGCGCAAAGTTCAGCCTTTTAAATGTAGGGCTGAAAAATTTTTTGTTTATCCTCATACTGAAAGCTCTGCGACACGAAATTTCAACCGTCGTAGTTCGACTATGTCCACCGTATGCTCCACCTCATGGTGGTGCAGGGACGCTGACTTGCGCTGGAGTACAGTGAGAGTAGACTTTCACCGCGTCTACCTTACTCTCTGTTCCAGTACCCCCACCTGGGTCCGGTGTCAAGACAGACGCAGTACCTTTACACACAAAGCGATGATATTCTGAGTTGTCCATCTGTTTGTTTCCACTCTAAAAGATGTGTATTTTATTTTCAGACCTGAAATGGTTTTCATGCCTTTTGCTCCTGTTGCATTCGGCCCTCTTACCAGAAAGTGACAGAAATTCACGAAATTCCGCTATTCTATATCGTTTCCGTAAAGCTAAGTAGGAATAGTGACTGAATCATGCATGGTCGTCTGATTGGATGAAAGTAGAATAGAAGGCTAGGAACCTTGAAGTTTAGGGTACATTGTGAAGAGGGACTTTCGTATTAAGTATGTTTTCATGACAACACCCTATCGGCTCCTCTGCTTTTAATCCAACAACAAATTCAGGAGTTGGGATTTTTGGAGTTTAGTAAATAAGTCTCCATTCCTTTATCGCTGTGTGTACAAAATCTAATACTGTCTAACGTTAAAGAGGACCATAGTTAACTTACTGGGATGCACACTATGGAAAATAATTCAGCCAGTTCTCCGATCAACTCTGTTTTGTATGCAAATTCAGTTGACTCTGACCGTGACATCACGCACACACGACTCTTGTCCAATTACGTATTCATAATCGTTACCAAAAAGGATGGTTTTGGGGTCATTTACGTGTCCATTACCACTTCTTTCGTGGGTATCTGATCATGTTTGGTTACTAACTTGTTGTATAACTCGGGAACCTTAATTTACCTTTCCATCTCTTAACTGTTACCCCATGTGTCGTTGGTTTCCAGTACTTCAATAACCGTTTCCTCTATTTTTGAGCAAAAGATCACCTTGAGTTGCTGTGTCTTAAATTAGACGCCAGTTTTATCCCACATGTGCAGAGCTAACTTGAGAGTTCCAGAAAATTTCAACCCCCGAAGGTATAGAAGACTCCATCAGTAAGTTTCCTGAAGTTCCCACAGTTCGTGTTTGGTTTACTTTCCGGCCTTCTTTTTCACCTGTTCTCCTCATTCCCTGTTCTGCCTTGTAGAACGACACAGAGTCGTATATCCGATTCGGCTATTCCATTGATGCACCCCGTCAAGTCCAATGCACCACCAAGTCCTGAATCTGCGGATCAGCCAATGCTAACTAACCCAACATCCCCTTGTGACCGCGCTTACACTTCGGAGAGAGTTCCGATGGTAACCATGCGTTGCTTACCTTAGAATTTTGCCAAGAAATTTTCCACATTAATGTGCCATGCGCACAGCATGTATTGACGAAGGCCAAATGTACTTATGGCCACTACTTTAGGGAAATGCAAGCACACAGATTTCGAATTTAGAGCTCCATTTGTGCCCAGCCTAGTCTGGTGTCCGTTACCTGGAGGCACGACTCTTCAAAATATGATCGATCCTCCCTATTTCCTACAACAAAGAAAATTAAGATTTGGTCTTGAAATTGAATTGAATTTGAAAATTTTAAACCCTGCTTTTCCCTAATTAAGTCTCTTTCCGTGCCAGGGGGCAATGCAACAACCATATTGATACCAGGATAAATCTTTGTCCTCTTCAAAAAACAAAGGAAACCTAAGGGCGTGATTGTATCCTTCTTATGAGGCGCAGTTTCTGCCTTTACCTATATATATCTCTTTGGGAGAATTTAAGTTACAGAGATTTCGGGAGGAATTTTGAATGTTTTCTTGTCTCAAAGATGTCAAACAAACAGTATTTATTTTTGAATCGAAGCCTACTTTTACCATTCAATATTATTTTGGAGGTTTTGTTGGACATGGGCCTATGTACCCCCAGTACTGCAGGTGGACTTCGCTATATTCCAGGAAACAGGGTTCTCATTTCAGTGCTCTAATTTTACTTCTAACCCTAATGTTAAACCGGTTTACCCTAACAACAGCCCTCCTAACCATAACCCCAACCCTAACACTAACTGCCTTGAATTCAACGCAAGGTCACTTGTAATACAGGATATACGCAATCGACAGAAGGGACCAACTCCAACCGGCCCTAAATTTTGACGAGCTCTTCCATGAGTGAAGAACGTATTTAAGCCATCAGCCACTTTTGCACTACAATTGGAGTTGGGGTTGCACCCAGGCCAGAGACAACCATCAGGCATGGGGTCATTAGGCTGCAAGCCTCACTACCACGGCGGGAAACGTTTGCAATCGTTTACTGGATCTGTTGCAGTTGTGAACAAGGCAACTACGTTGGAGAAATTGGTAGGTTACTCTGGACACGAATGACCGAACACCCAGCAGTGGTGAGGAGGAAAGACGTAAGCTCTCTGTTTGCAACTCACTTGACGGGACGCAGCCATATTTAAGTTTCATGATGCCAAAAGCCTCGCAAGGAGTGATAACCACGTGAGCTGCGAATTGCTCTAGTCATGTTTCTCAGGTCAGCAGTCCATCAACGAGCCGAATGACCTCCCGTTCGCGTATTCTGTGCTGAGGCTTTGCCTTAGTAGGGTAATCAGTTACGTGAGGAGGGCGCGGGCGGCCATCACCTAAAATTACATTGAGCCAAATTCCCGGGTCATTTTCACGAAAACATACAACACGGACGATGAAATCACGACCATTAAAAATTCGGACGTGGACTGCCAAGCCATCATGGCATCAATTACGACCTCCAGCAGTGATTGCGAGAGCTGCCACTTGGAGTACACATGTGATTGCGTGGCCACTACGTACTCTAAATACTGCTCGCCTTGTGCCTCTATCACCCTTATCTGCTACCTTTTCTGATGACGGCCTCGATTGAGAACCCGCAACCTAAGGCTAATAAACTTCTTGTTCCAGCGATCACATATTCTCCTCCTGAACTGCTTCCTGGAATCCACAGGTTTTATCAGCAACGACTAGTTTGTTAATTGATCTACTCAAGTTTGATATGCCTCCTACTACCAAACAGTAGGCATTTGGAGTATAAGTTCATGTTACTATGCATTTTTGCCTGTTGCCCTTTCCAGAATAAGAAACTGCTCAAGTACCCACAACTCAGAAGAGTTTTTTCTCTAACTTGCACGCACGCTTGCTGTCAAAATTCAAAATTTCTCTCTAGGCACATGAATAATACTTTGATGATTGTGAGATTGAACTACTCTTTGGGATGGTCATTCCTTCTCCTCCTCCTTTCCTCCTCCTCCTCCTCCTCCTCCTCCTCCTCCTCCTCCACTAAAGCGTGCCGATTCCAGATCCATAATTACTCACTCGGAAGTATGAACTTGTCTGACGCTTATCTACACGTGTTTCCTCCTAGATCAACATTCAAACCCCCTCTTCAGAGAATCGATCTGACCGCTCAAGTATACGAATTCGTCTCGTAAATAACGCAGACTGTGTGAAAGCCAAACATTTGGGCATGGAGGTCACTGCTAGTGGAAAAGACGAGGGCCCGCCTTTCTACGTAAGCCGCCTTGTGCACGGTAAGCTTTAAGGTAGTCCTGCTGACGAATTCTTGGGCACCAAAGCACACAGTAACAAATTCATGCAAAGACCCCGTGTTGGGTCATTATAAGCCACCCTTCCTCTGCGGTTAGCCTTTACGGTTCATTTACACTCCAGACTGACATAGTTCTCTCCTTTTTTAACAGTTTGATAATATAGCATTACCTTTTTTCAATTTCAGAATCGATGGCAGAACGAGCCCAACTGCGAACTGGCGATGAAATTTATTCCATCGACAACATCTGCTGCACCTACAAGTCGGATCGTCCACCGACCTTAGTGACCTTGTCAAAGGTCAACCAGTTGCTAGACCGACTGACGGCAGCTAATCGCGCAGTGGAAGTACGGGTCCTCCGAGGTGACCTGGCTTGCTTATCAGGTAGTGCTGAGTAGTTGTTAATCGTTTACGCTTCTCTTTATGCATAGTACTTGTGGTGGGCTTCTCTTTATGCTTCTCTTTATGCATAGTACTTGTGGTAGGCTTATCTTCACCCCCAAAATTTACCCCAAATTACCTTCTGCCAACCTGGTGGCATTATGAGACTAAGAATATTACAACGTATACTGAGGTAATCTACTAACTAAAGTCAAATACGTTATTTTCATACATGGCTAATCTGAAGTGTAAACACGGTTCTCTAAGCATAATGATATTACCAAAAAAGACAAAGTAGACGGAATGGCCATTTCTGGCTTATTAGCCGACGCCAGCCAGCCATACCCACTGACCACTCTCTGGCTCCTGGCGGGGTTCTAGAGTGAGATCCAATGCACAACGGGACGAGTGAGTCCTGTAACAGATCGGTGCGCGCCCACCTACAACGGTTCTCCAAGTTATTTTTTACAGCCTAAGCTTTCAAAACTATTCGTCGGTACTTTCTCTCTAATATTTTTATTGCTTTCACAGAGGATTACCTTACTCCAATCAAGGACAACGGAGAATCATCTAGAGATAAGCAAGGCGAAGGTGACGGGGTATGTCATTTGCATCGTTTTTTGTGTTTGACTCAATCCTGGAAGCATGTTTGACGACCAACTGGTGGTCGTTATTAATTGCACGGATCTATACTAGAGTGGCTTCCCACTTTTCCAGCACGTATGCGATTGTATAGTTGATTTAATTATGAGGTGCTGGAAAACTGCATTCCTATGCCGCTGTCATGGGTTATTATTTCAGACTTTTCTCTGTTTGGGTTTTAATCTACTCAGATCATTGGGGACTCACCGAGAGGAGCCTTCGACAAACTGAAAATCTTGTCACTCTCGGGTTCTTGAGTATGGTTTGTTAAATATGGTTGACTAAAACAGGTTGTGTTTAACAACTAGGGACATGATTACCTTTATATGTTTGCAAATTATAATCTAAGAATTGGTCCTCCTGTAGAAAAAAATTGAGTTGGGAATTAAATGAGTACGATTTCAGATTTATACCAAAAATAGTTATTGAACAGTTCATTTTTGCCTTAGTTCAACCAAAGGAGATCACGCATATGTTAATTGATTCAAGAAATTTTCATGGATTTTGCCAAATATACTCGACCGAGTCCCTGTTGTTTTAGAACTTTTCCCCGAACTGTAACTTCTTTTTTAATATGAATAGGTTTCATTTCCTTTCGCCCGTTAAGGAAGCACCCTACTGTAACTAGGGTCTGTATGACCAAAAATTGGCCTAATACACTGTACTGGCTTAATTAATAAATATTTAAGCTTAATGCTGCTTAAAATTGGATGAATTCACCTCTGAACTGTGTATTTCTTGAATTATGACTTATTTCCTTACTGTGAGATGATAATAAGTACTTGCCTTTCAGCGTGATTAGTTATGTAAGAAGAAGCTGTTTTAGGAACTTAGAGATATTCTCGTTTGATCTTTCGATTTATCGATACATTTCAGGCTTCGGCCTCGCCAAAAGTTGAAGTAAGCCCAGAAATTCAAAACAAGTGTGGGTGAGTAGACAGCCTCCTCGGCTTTGTTACTTTTCCATTTTCGGCAAATAACAGTTAAAATGACGGGGACACTTACCAACTTAACCAATATCATTCGCTTAGACGATTTTACTGCAAATGAATGTGCATTTTTAAACGTATATCTTGTGAACAGGTTACCACCGCAAAACCCAAATCTTGTCGATTCCGAGATCGTTGGAAAGAAGGGCCTTGGACAGATTTCGAGTCCGAACAGTTCAAAGCGCTTTCATCTCACAAATTCTAGCCTCACATTCTCACTTCACCGTAAGTTTAACAGCCTGCTCTTTCAACACATGTTCTGGGTTATATTATACTCGCCGTTAGGATTTCAAGCAGAGAGCTTTTGATAAGAAACGATGTCCTCTTAAGGTTCCCAAGAGTAACTTATACGTTTGCGTCTTCTGGAAACCCTGCATACGCGAGCCCGAATAAATGGTCTTCTGTGTGAATAAAGTTTTTATGCGTAGGTTTTACCAAAACCATCGTTAGAATACTGTAATTTTATTGACATTCAACCGTGAAAATTTTACATGAATAGGAGGAATCGGCTAACCGAATAAGTTTGAATCGTCTATTTACCAGTATATTATATGCTTAATGTTTGCCCCCCTAAACGGGCCACGTGGTAGATGCGTTGACCCAACACGGGGGCCACATTAGGGCACGGCAGGCGTTATTCGGGTTGCGTTCCCATAACAAATGCTGAACATGGAGGTGTGGTGGCATGCCTAGGGGTGGCTAGGATTTAGGGGACCCAACCGCGCCAGCCACCTGCGCCCTCTCCCATCTCCGGTCTTCTTGACTCTGTCTTGACACCGGGCTCAGGTGGGGGGGGGAGGAGGAGAGAGTGCGGTAGCTGCAGCGCAAGGCTACTATCACTTAAAACTAATTCATGCGCAAGTCACCGTCCCTGCACCACCTGGTGTGGAGCATACGGTGGACCTCGTCGAAATTGACGGTCGAACTGCCGTATGTGCTTAATGTGTTAATCCAGTATGACTGACATGCTGAAAGGTTCAGTAGCACCTCAGAGAGATCTAATGCAACAGGTTATGTGAGAAAATTCAATTACTGCTGACTGATACGTTGAATCGCAAACCAGTTGGTCATACTTTCAGAGGGCATTACTTCCGTTGTAATCAGTCAATTTTTTAAAAAAATTTACCGTTTTATTTATATTACCATGGAATTAACATATTATCTTCTGAAAATGCAGCTCCTAACAAAGAGAATACCAATTCTGGGCAAACTTATGGTGCCCATCTACCCGCGGAATCTCAATACTCCTCCAACCGCCATTTACAGATTGATCAGAGTGATGAGCGAGGACTTTTAAGTATAACGCCATCACAGGACTCCGTAAGCGCCCTTTTTACACGGATCTTGTTGGTAAATAGTTGCAAAACGAATACAATCATAACTATTCTCTTTATTTTTGGAACTTCACATTTTTCAGGGCTAATATCACGTTCTCTTACGGAGCCTAATGTAGAACACTACGTTCTGCTACCAGACGACTCACTGATAATAGCTTTAAGAATAAAATTAAAATTTGTAGGACGCGACAGAAACCCACTGTGGCAACGAGGTTGTATCTAAGCAAAATTTGACTCGATTATTGCAATGCTATAATCCTTCTAATAAAATCGTCGTCATAATCGCTAGGTAACTATCATACAGACAAATAGCGGTAAGGTGGGGCACGAACCCGGGAATTTTGGCTGACAAACCAGCACTCTACCGCATTACGCCACGGGACGCGCATGCTAATAAACCACAATATATATTTTCTAGTTGAAAACCGTAAAATTTAATGTGCAGTTTTTTGAAGCAAGATAAAAGGAGGAAGCTGGCAATTGTGGATAAAAAAGGCTCCAACGGAGCAGTAAATTCCCTGACCGCAAGTTACTATGCCAACAGGTAATTTACCTGTCAGACAAATTCTTGGACCTAACCATTTTTATAGGAGACTCACTTCGTGACAGCGTTCGGCTCCAAAATCTGAGAAGTTAGTTATGGTTAGTTCGTCCACGATGACAGTTTTAAACGCATAATACGTTTGAAGATGCTGTGTTAGCAGGCTGCGGTTTCGAAGAAAACTCCTTCCTGAGCACAGTATAAATCCGAGACTCCTATCTATACGTAGTTGATTTCTATAGTATTTATTGTACAATGCGGGACTCGTACCAATATTTATGTAGTCTAGTCATCGACGTTCTTCATTCTCTTCAATTTTGCTGACATTTTTTCCGAGTATCATAGTTAAGCATGAAAGGTCCCTGTTCTAGCATCATCTTTGAGACCTTTTTGAGGGAAAAAATTGGTTCTGCATGTTGTCAGCGAGGTAAGCTACTATTACCAAAGGCAGCCAGCACAATGGAAACATCGAATTTTCTACATAATAACCATACAATATCATGTTAGCGGGCCAAAGTTAACCACTGACGTTCATCCTTTCCTTTTTTTGTTTCGTTGTTCCAAAATTATTATCGTTGTTATCTCTCGACCACCGGACTTTCAGTTTGGCTTGGGTACTAACTAAGCTTTCGTTGTTCGTGTCTAGCTCTCAGCAAAAATAAAGTCCCAGATCGTGTACTGTCTATGGCCGCGCAACTGGAATATTTAACTAGAACAACCCTTTATTCCTGAACTTCTATTTGTTGTACGAAACTAATGCCAAAGAACATATTTCAAATTCAGGCGAAAATTCTCACAATGGACTACAATGGCGAGAGAAGTTCCAAGACCCGCCAACAAAGTCCCATTCCGACAAGTTCTTCATATCTGCCTTCTTATCCTCCCATGCCGAGTTCATTGTCACCCAGGGCAGAAGCAGCAGAAAAAGTTGTGGATTCCCAATCAACCCCAACTCTACCACCGCCTCCGTCGCCCAAACAATCCACAGCCTCTTCGGAGCCGACTTCGTTGAATTGCATATCGCCGCCGCCAGAGGTGGACCAGCTGCTTTTAACCAACCCAAACGATGGCGCCAACTATCGAAGAACACCTGACTCTCCGCCACTGGCCGTCAGCCCTGACATTGCAATCGACCTTTCGGAGGTCTCCGTCACTTCCTCTCCTCAACCTCTGGCCGCTCCCCTGAGCAATGGTGCCTCCGAATCCACAGACCCTCTGAATGTGGGTGAGGTAGTGTGCTACTGCGAGGGTTTTGTGGATTCGCCAGTGCTCATACCCATCACACCTCTGCCGGCTGTTGAAACACAAGCAACTACTATCGTCGGTCTGGACTCCGGTATGTCCTGCGTGAGAGCCACTGACTCTCGTTACTCCTACGCGCAGGCCTACACAGGTAACGGACACAGTTCCTCGGTCACCACGTCAGAGAACCTCTTCGAAGGCAATCTTTGGCGATCGTTCGATCAGGTCATCAGAGTTTCACAACAGTCGACCAAGGCCGAAAGGTTGGAGCTGCCTCCGTCGCATTCTCAAGCCGAAAAATCCACCGTATTGGGCAGCTGCCCAGACAGAAGATTATCGGAAACTCGAAGTAGCATACCGTCTGAGCGACGGCGTTCTCCTGCAGCTCCGCCATCGCAGGCTGTGTAAGTCAATCCTAACATTTGTCCTCTGCGTCAATAACGGTTCCTTAGCTGCCCTGCATAGTGCTGTAATGAATCAATGCACGTACCCACCGCACCACATATGTACTCAGAGACTGGTTACCTAAGTGCAACGTTCCGTTAATACCCAGTGAATGATGAGACAAATTATGAGAATTCCTAGTTCAAAAATGATCCAGACTGTTTTACAGACACCCTTGCAACTCGGAAGGATTCGCGTACACCTCCAAATCGGATTCCCGATAAAGTGAGTTTCCATATGAGAAGCTCGATCAGATGGGTCTAAGATTTAAATATAAGAGTTGCAGTACCATACAGGCATAGCCAAGAGACGTTGCACAGAGGCATAAGCATACAAATGGAAGGCTGACGGCAGTACGTAAACCTCCACGACAGAAAGAACGTTTTAGTAGGCAGTTTCGAAAGTATTTCGTTACCTGTACCATGCCGAACTTAACGAACTGTCCCACGTTCGCTCAAGATTGGACTGAGCAAAAAGGAGATAAGGTTGTTAGATGAAAAGCTAGGGAAAGCGAGCTCTGCTGTTGATCAAATCTTGGAAAAATCGCTCGAACATTTGTGTAGCCAGACCACTTAGGAATAGCCGGGCCAGTCTACAGGCGTGCGACAGTCTTGCTCTTGTGGTTCAAATTTAATTAAACTATCGAATCATTCAGTATTGTTTTCAGCTAATTTGCCGTGGGTAGGGTTGATAAAGGCTGCGAGCTGCCTGTGGCACCGAGAGGTCACTCATCGAGTCATGGCACAAGTTGCTAAAACCACTGATTGAAAAATTTTAGCATCCATGCTATGGGTGTGGTATCTGAGCTGCTTCCTTATTTGTTTCAGCCTTCCTCCTGCCCGACCACCGCGTCTCAGCGTCATTGGCACCTGGTACAACTGTGCTGGCTGTAATCAGCAGTTGGGTATGTTCTATGAAAGTGACGGCACTCGTTATCTTACGTTTCTGAAAATAAATATTTCCTACTGAAATCTACTTGGTTAGTCTAAACCAAGACCACAAGTCTTGCTCAGTATCCCACTTGACAGTAGTGGTTGTTGGTAAAAATTCCTTAAGGCCCTAAATTCGTGGATGAGTGGGACATTTTTCAGATCAGAAACAGGAAATTAAGTCTACTGTTGCAGCACTTCTAAAAAATTATCGTTTTCGCAAAAGAAATGCTATTCTTCACACTACAGCATACGTGCAGAAGGCACCCAGATTTCCCGTAGTATCTTGTGTAGAACCAGGTCAGGCTATATTGAAGCCATTACAATACATAACTTAAATGTACATTAGTTTTAACTTGATTTATTTTAATTACATGTAAGGGAATAGGGCAGCGTTTCGGTTTGACGAATCTTACAGTGAAAAAAAATTGTCGTGTTTTTTTAAAAGTGATGCGCGGAGCCATTCATCCTTGAGTAATAATCGTGCAAGCGCCGTTTTGGGAATAAGGGACGATTCCTTGTTTTGCTAACCTAAGTCATAACAGGAAGGTGAACGTTCACCATATAAACAAACGCTGGATTTTAGTTAAATTTACCTCCTTTGACAGTACGTTTTCACACTATTTAGGGTTACAGTCTTCCCATGATCCCACTTTCATCTCAATGGCACTACCCCACAACTTCCAGTGTTTCGTTCTCATAGTTCTTGGTCTCGTTCATTTCTCTAGTAATCAATCTGGTTTAGACATCATGCCTAGCCGGTAAGTTTCCAAGCAATAACGAGAAGTGGCCTTATGGGAAACCGTTGACGTTCCTAGGCATGCAGTGACATTGCATTGCTCGTTTTGTTTTAGTTAGGAAATTTGCCTGCCGTCAATTGTTCATAAATTTCAAACTAAAACCAGCCTGTGTTGAAATAACTTTGATAGTCCCCTCTTTTTCTGAAATGCTAGACAAATTGCAAGTTTGGTTCATTTTGCGAGTCATGCTAGGAAGATTATCAGAGGATTCCTGCTGGAAGGATCCATACAGCACAAGGATGGATGCATTAAGTACACGTGAGCGGAGAACGTTCCGCACCATAAAAGAGGCTACTGCATTTTGCACAGTAGATACTTAATAGTAACATTTTGTGACAACATTTTTACGCTTCTCCTATACCTAGGCGCGAGCGACTTGATGATTGTCGAAAAGCTGAACCTCTTCTACCATCTCGCGTGCTTTGTCTGTGCGCGATGCGGGATGCAGCTGAGTGATGGTCAGAACGAAACAGCGGTGCGAATCCGAAACGGTCTTATCTACTGCTACGTCTGTTACCACAAATCTCATGCCAAAGACAACGAAAATTTAAAAAAACACTCCAAACCTCGACGAAGAACCTCCAACACAGAACTTCAAGGCCGCCGGGAACCCCATCCTCCTCATTCAGTTAGCGGTCAAACAGTGCACAAACTCTCCTGTAAGTAGTGAAATGAGTACTGAAGAGGCATGTTAACAGCTGGAAGTTGGTAGATGAAACCCACCCAAAGGGCTGATACAGGCGGAAATTGTCCTTTTAATGCAGGACAAATATCGACAGCAAAAGGGGAAATAAAAGAAAGACAACAGTTAATACGCCAGAAAGGACCATTCCGCTCATTTGATTTTGCTCGCAGTTCTTACTGTCTGTATCAGACTGCCTCGGAGGGCTCTAGATTGGAAACAAACCGAAAACCTGATAGCATGTTACAACCGAATCGGCAAACAACCCCCTGTGCTTAGGCAAGTCACAGGATGAACAAACTGCCGATCTCCTAACTACCCCCAACTATTTTTGCCTACAAAAAGATTACTAATATACTGAATGACAGGCTAACCAACGCGAAGGGCGCCAGCGACGAAGGCAAATTAAACAACGGCCTTGGGCTACTTATATTTAATAGTTGACAAATAGTAAACTATCAAAACTAATCTTGGCGTTTGGATGTTGGTGATAACAAAGTTAAAAGTTGATGCTATGTCATGCTTATTTTGATAAAGTTACTCGAGACATGCAGTCTCCTCTAGTTCGTCTGAAGATTAGGGAACCTCCAGTATAAAATTGACTAGTACATTTCATCTGACTGTAGCATATTTTATACGGCTTTATGGCCATGCGGCCCTTAGCTGGAATCTGAAGATCACATCAATCATGATTACAGACCTCGTTCGTAACAGCCAGGGGCTGCATAAGCTACTTGCCAGAGACTTTTAATATTTGAAAGATATTGCTTGTTTTAAGTGAGAAAACGTCGTTAGTAATGACCAGGTGCGACACGGACGGTAGACATGGATCAACCAGCTAAAGATCTCGCTTGCTCTCAAATGGCCAAATAATGTGCTCGTAAGTCTAAATTTAAGAAGGGGAAATCGCGTAGCTTGATGAGAGCCCAGGTGAAGTAAGGTCGTTAATCATGTTAACAAGTAAATTTGCGTCTACCTGGCGATTAGACTAGGGTTATGATCCCCTATGTCTTTATGTTGGAAAGTAATCGCACTCTGCATACTGGCAAGGCCTGTTCCAAAGTTTTCTCCCCTAGCTCTTACGATAAATCCACCTCTTGTGGCCTTTTTGTCGGTGTTATAATTCTTATTTATCGCAGCAGTAAGTAGCGTCACAGATCGAAGGTCGGGCGACCATAAAAAAATTATTTACCAATCTACGTAAAAAAGAATCTTAAACAAGCTGTCTTGAGCTTTCTACAGACGAGCGAATCGTATACATGACGGTACATTAAATCCAGAGCTATAGACTACAAAGGAACTCAGGGGGACCTCAGCCAATAACTAAAATGAATAGGGCGATTGATACGTTCCATTCAAAGGCAGTGGTCACCCACTACCTGCTGCGTTTTTTGGTCCTTAATTTACTTGTCTGACACTATTACTAATTTCATCTCGATTCTCCTTAAAAAAATTAAGTCCGAAAAAGGACAAGGATTATTTTGGGTCGATTTTGAAGGTGAGTGTGAGGAGTACATTTATGATTACACTCAACTAATAAAACTCACCGAGCACGTACAACGATTAAAGAGCTCGATTTTTCGCACACTGCTCAATGGTAAAATTTTGCCCAGTGCATGAACTTTATGCGACTCGTTGCTCATTTTAGACAACTTCCGGAATTCCACACTCCAATGAGGATATAACGTTTTAATATTTCTGCCTGGGTCTCCAGTGTCTAGTTTTCAGATCAACCTCTAACTACATATTGAGGGGTTCAATTAACAATGGACAAAAGCTGCTATGTACATACATTCACATTCCAAAATGTTTGCAAATATTGCTAATTTATATAATAGGTTCTTCTACATAATCTCCGGAGTCCGTCATCATAAAAACTGTTGAATTTCAAATGCAAATAAATTGCTACATTGATTTCTCACCCATGTCTGTGCTTTTGATCGTCCAGCATATGTTGCACCCGACTTCATAAAGTAAAACGGCGAGTTACTGATGGCAAGTACAGCTACTTTGGGCTGCGTCAATTGCTAAAAATGTATGCTAGCCAAAAAACGCTTCTCGGTGTCCCTTAACATTAGGATCAGAACGAGTGTACGATGAAGAAAATAATTCCCTCACAAGTCCACAATTAAATTTTCCGATAGCAATCAATGTGTCGTCGCCAATTTAACAGAATTTGCGGGATCTTATGTAGGCTACTAAACGCGGTATTTCCGCGCCGTGAATCTTCTTATGCACTTGGTCTGCCACAGATTACATATGTTTTACAACGTACGTATTACGGATACCCCGTCTAAACTCAGAGTGCGAAGACTAGGGAACTTATAGATAGGGTCTATAACAATCTGTAGGGTGATATAGGAAACCACATTCTCTGAATTTCCCATACAAAGAGAGATAAAGAGCAGATCTGCGGTTTCGACGAGTCACTTCCCACTTATAATGGGTTCGAAAATAAGACCAAGACTATGATAATATCTGAATAAGCTGGCGGCGGGAGCAGAAGGGCACATATAGAAGATAATGACGCCAATTGACAACATGGTTGCCAAAAATACAATGGTCCGGTTGGGAACTGGAAGAAATTTTGGGCGACGGTTCCCTTCTAGCATAGTTTGCTGCTTAACCACCGCTTATGGGGAAGGATAAAGCTCCGCTTCACGTAGTCTTTGGGAATGCATAGAGGGTAGTACACTCGTCAAAATCTGAACCATCATATCGATCACCAGCGGTCCCACAAACGCAGACGTGTGGACATAAGCGAGCAAAAATTGCAGCTGTAGCATCAAAAGCTCCTTTGCCAGCAAACGGATGCTTTGAGAACTTTGGTGGCTTGTGAATAAAGCCAAGAACAACTGCGTGGCTAACAGTGAAACTCGAGGTCCGACGAACGCCACCGTAAGTTGGTAGCGCTTAAAGCTGCAACCCCTTCTAGTCAGCACATCGCATAAACCTCCAATGAAATCTCATATCGACGGATGATGACATGCAACCCAGCGCGAGAAAGTAAATGTTGCACACCATTTATTGTACCTGGTAGAGTGCAAACAACATGGTCTTATATACCGGTCAGTCATTTGTCAAAGGTCGCGTGGCACTCCTAACAGTCTAACAAGCCTCGGGGGTACTTAAACAACAGAACGCAGGGACGAGCAAACATAAGATCACATCAGCTGCAATTTTAACAGATGGCTGAAAATAGCTGTCGCTAAGGCGCTCGGGCAGAAGGCCCGGTCGTCGGTATGATCTTTATCTTCGACTGCCTTTGGTGATGGGTTCGAATGAGAAAATGAAGCACCAGACCAATAAACTTCCTGTTTCAGCGATGGTATCAGCTTCCGAGTTATAAACAGCGCTCCATAAAAAGAAACAGCGTCACGCATAGGTGATAATGCCAGAAAAAGAGTCCACTGAAACGGCAAACATCCTCCAGCATTTTGGTGGATATTTTATTTTTTCTCGTAATGCCGAATGGTAAAATGAGGGTTTGTACTATATGTAGCGAGTTACTTTTGTCAAAGAAGATAGTCACACAAAATTTTACGGTTTTATAGAAATAGCGTCATTTTGGCTAACTACGAAAGAAATCCGAATATGAACCGATAAGTTAACATAAATAAAAGGGGAAGAAATCCTCAACAAAAAAAATACAATTCCTTTTTATTCGCAGTGAAAAGTTTGAGAGTAAAGAGAGGTATGGCCCGAGGGAGGTTATAGGCGTCGGCGGGAGTTTAGGTCCTCCCAAAAGTAAGGATTGAACGCTCTTTCTCTTCGCCTAGGAAAAAAAGGAAATTAGAGAATTTGCACTTTACCTTGGTTTTAAGTTGCGAGTTGACTTTTGCAAGGCTTTAGCGACTTCCTGAATTGTTGGACTCGGAGAAGGCAGCTGCACCTTCAATGGTGAGGCCGCCACTCTGGTCATATCAATATTTCTAGGAACTTCCTAATGGATGTTGTACTATGAAAATAACATCCTACTTTTGTCATTTCATAAGGAATATCTTCTCGAGGATGCCAGCAGATAACCACAGCTCCATCTTTCGATAAAACGTTCGCACGTGCGGACGATGGGACGTTGGAAAAACTGTGGCTGAAGGTGGGGGCATGTTTGCTGCTAACGCACTGATTGAAGAGAAGCTTAGCAAAATTTAACCTGAAAAGGCAGGAGATGAACCCGTTAATAAGCAAGTTGAACGAAACAATCGCACTGTATCAAATGATTTCAAGTAATCGACGTAACTGAGTAATTTGATCTCAAAATTCCTAGAGTAACGTTTACGTAGGGGTAATAAACAAGGTTGAATGGCGTGTATGACGCAAGTTACTTGTTGCCCATGCCGGCAACGACAAGAAACCATTAGACTTAGCCAATCAAAAGAACCTACTTTCAAAATTCTGAAAAATGAGTTAAATTTGGCCACCAATTAGAAATACCGATCTTATAATTCACATGTAAAATAAAATAAAAGGTGAGAATGCGAAGAGTCATGAGAAAAAATAGCTAGCGTGCGACTACACGATGGTCGATCTTTGGGATCGATGGGGAATGCCATTACTTGGGGTGCATCGGCTACTTCAGCGTGCTTTTAATGTTAGGAAGTCTCAAACGGCAACAAGAGCACACTTGCCCTCAAGCGGCAGTGTTCAAACCACAGTATCAGTTTCAAAAATGAATTTAAAAATATGGAGCAACCCATGCGACAAGGATGTTGATAGGCTTTCTTAATTGGCCCTGAGTGCTCTCGCTGAAGCCTGTAAAAAGCAATAACTTGACCTGAATTAGGCCATTACCCATTATAAAGAAACTGGCTTGGTAAAATTTTGCCGTCGAGTGGTGTGCTACGGTGGCGTCAAAGTCACTTCCGCCTCTAAACGGTGTTAATCTTGTCGTCGATCTCAAGTTTCGACGAGACTTACTTGAACAGGGACTACCGTAGTGACCGATCAGAGAGCATCAACTTCGGATCGTCGTTGCATTTACAAAAGCTAGTCGCGATTATGTAACAGCCAAGTAGAACAGAAGGATCCGTTGGTGTTAAATCGACGGGGAGCTACTTTTGTAAGACTGCGGGACCAAGTGACTCGCATGTATCCGTTCAAGCCCCCTGATCTACATATCCAATTAAGCTTGTCTACGTTCTAGCCGTTTTCTCATACCGTCCTATAGTTACTTATTTATATTTTGATTTCCCATCAATATACAAACTTTTATGGCCAGACATACAATCGACCATTTTTAAATACATTTTACATCGTTCCATCTTGATCAGACGAGCTAGAGAATCTTATTTTTAATGAATTATTCTTCCATACATGTTATATATACTCCCCTTCCAATAAACTTTCGTATCAAAATGTCAAACTATCCTAGCCCAGTGACATCCTCTGAACCATATTTACGCCTGGAATTGCATGTTGAGTAATGAATGCTTTAGGCACCGATCCTCAAGACACATAAGGTCTTAAAGAAGATAAAATTGTTATTTAGCTAGAACGGTATCTTAACGCGGTTAAGCCGGTACCAGTTGGACATTACGGTTATAAGAGCGGCACACATGCTATAGTATATAGTATATATCAGGGTCAAATTATAATTTAATCCTATGGGAGTATAAATAATCATTTCGAAGAAAGTGGCTTTATCGATAGCGCACTATTCGTGAAAATGGAGATAGTAGCTCCAAATGACAAACCAAGACTGCAATAAAATATTCAATATATACACCTTTGCATAACAGTTGTGGTATAACTTTCCTTCTTAGCTCCGGCACTATGATATCGAATTTCGTCTTCCGTATTAGATCCAGATACAGGGTAAGATTCTTCACAGTCGAATAGAACAAGCTCTGTAACAGATTCATCCATATTAAACTTGACTTGTTGCTGAGAATCTTTCATATAAAGTATCGTGATAGTAGACAACGTAGAGATGGGATAGAGATTTATTCCCCGTTATAGAGTTGGTGAAAGGTAGAAAAGTAGTAACGAGAGATAATATCTAGGATAGCCTCCAATAATGAATGATCATAAATAGGGTAGATTCCACCGGATAGGAAGTGTTTAAAGAGGGAAGAGAGTACTGTCAGACGATGGATCCCTTGAGGGTCGAGAGTCGTTGATTAGCGGGGATTCGATTACCATCACGGTTGCTGGGGTGCAAAAACTCCGCTGGTTCCTGCCCGTCATGCCCGTTTCAATGCCACCCTCGTGAGTTTGGGCACTGCCCTCAGTGCCTACGCCAGCAGTAGGTGACAGAATAACTACTTCAACGGCTACGGGGGAGCTTGGTCTACGGGTAAGATGGGTAATGTCGAGTGAACAAGAGGGAAGTCGACCGCGGTATGGTTTAAGTTTATAAAAATGCGCCGTGAAAGGGGTCGCCTGGAGTTGAATTGCATCCCTAATGAGGAAGTTGGAAGGGAACAAAGACCTAAAATGAAGAAAAGGGCCCAGCCAGGGATGGTGGAACCTAGAGGCTGTGCCGCGGGGTGGTAAGGTGTTGAAATGTTAGACTTAGTCACCAGTTTGGAAGTGTTGTCCAAAACATGTACAGTCATAGTTCATTTTTCGACGCGTCAAAGCTGCTTTGATAGAGGACCGAAGCAAACAGAGCTGGCAGCTCGTACTCGGTTTCGATGGCCACACCTTCGGTCGTCTGTCTTGAAATTCTCTTAATTCTGCGACACTTGCGCTACATTTTAATCCCATATCTCATCCCCAAGGGCCCCCATGCAGTCGATGATAACTGGGTTCCGGGGCGAATGCGTCGGTCTAGATATCATCGGACATTTACCAATAACCGTACGGGGTTACGAGTACATTTCAGTCATGACAGATTATTTCACTAAATTGATCGAATCGATACTCCTGTTGCACAAAGACGCCCAATCCGTGGCATACACAATCACTCGCGAATGGATTTGCCGTTGGGGCGCACCCCTGTCATTCCATTCTGATTGCGATTTTAATTTCAACTCGCGGATATTTCAAGAAGTTTGTCAACTACTCGACGTCCACAAAACTCGCACAACCCCATACCGCTCAGCAGGCAACGGGTTAGTCGAGAGCACTCGCAGTACTCTCAAAAACATACTGCTAGCTATCCTACAAAAAGACAATAAATAGGGTAGACTGAACCGGATACCGTCAGGTGATAGATCCCTTGAGGGTCGTTGATCAGTGGGGATTCAATTACGGTCAAGGTTCCTGTGTTTTCAGAAGGAAAATGAAAGTGTTTCAAAATCCCGCTTGTTCCTGCCCGTCATGCCCGTTTATGTTGCAGCCCATATGCGGATTTCTTATTGTTTTCCCCGCCTAAATTCCGGCCCATTAAAGTTTCGGGTTGTAAGCACCTTAGATAAAAACTTTGTCTGCGATTTATTTGAGTCCTCTATATATTTCAATTAAGGCAAGTATCTTAAAACGTCAAAAGCTTACGAAAGCGTGACCTCTTTCATGTAACACGTGTTACTTGTTGCAACATGTGCACAATAATTAGTATGTGGAAGAGTATATTGTTCGAGATACAGTATGCTACTGAAAAATTAGATAAATGTCAATTTTAGAAAAAGGGTAGGTATGTCTAGTATGGCCGCCTGAACAGGATAACCGAAAAGGGAACTTCCACAATAGATTTGGCTTTGCGCTAAATTTCAAGGTAATTATGTTTAGGATTAGTATACGTGAATCGGTAATGTGTACGGTAAGGTTGACGTTTGAGGTTAAGGCCAGAGTTGGGTATAGGGTCATGATTAAGCTAAAGTTTATCCATTATCATGCTGATCGTAGGGTTTTTTAGGGTAGTACTAGGGTTAAAATTGAGGTGCTAGTTTAGTTTTATTTTAGGGTTAGGGTAAGCGTTAAGACACCGGTATATTTACTTTTCCTTTAATATACCGTAAGGTCAGATATTATAAGTGGGCAAGGTAGTTGCTTTTTCTGTGTTCTGCTTAAGCGACCATTCAAGGCATCCCTACCCAGAAAATTGCTGACCAGTGACACAATCTAATTCAGTATATATAAGGGTGATAGTCAAAGCCATTGAAAATCCTTTTTACAGCTGCACGCTAGCAAAATGTGCATATGCTACATGGTGATAGGGTTTTAGTATATCGTACATAGGTGTCGACTAAATATATGTTAATCAAGTAAAAATGACTTTAGTCTTCTTTTAAACATTTTAATTCTCTCAGTCTGAACAACTGTTCTATTCTTTAATCACCTGGTGGGAAACGGAGTTGGCTCGCACTTAAAGTTTGTCGTTGTTTGTCTTCAATTAGTATTGGTGACCTCGGAGATTTTTCGTTTTTGCCAATTCAAAAAAATCGTCCATTTGAAGAGCAAAGTCAACTCTTCTGACAAGTTTGAAGACCAAGATCATATCCCTTTGGTTTTGCCTATAAGAGAGAGGGAAAATTTAAGTCTTTCTTGTGGGCCCGCATAGGATACCCACTCCAATCAATTGACTAGTTTCATCACCCTCCATTTAACTTTCTCCAACAGCTTGTACTATTGCTTCGTCCCAGGGTACCACACCTGAACGAAATATTTCAGCACTGGCTGGACAAATGTTCCAAACACGCGAACCAAAAGCTCTTCGTCAAAATTAAGAAGGGTCTCATGATTGCTCCGAGGATACACCTAGCATTCTTTGCTATCTTGGCACAGTGCGACGATGGTTTGAGAGTGGGTGGTATCAACACACCCAAGTCCTTCAGAACATTTACTTCCTCGAGTTGGTGAACGCTGATGAAGTACTGATATAGCGA